>VMDR010025941.1:0-14249 GCA_007922815.1 Macrotus californicus
CTCATTCATAATTTCTTAACAGCCCTAGTAGCCAGCTAAAGTAACTGGAAGGTCACTCCTTATGAGCAAAGATTACACCTTAGACTACCCAAAACCCACCTTAAAGAAGACTTAGACCAGGCCCTAATAAGACCTTGGGAAGGTAGAATTTGAAGGTTCTGTCTCATCAAGTTCAGAGGACTTGATGGGCATTTCACAGATTTGCATCAACAAATCAGAAAACAAGCCTATGTATTTAAGGTATTTATTTAACCTTAAGGTAAGGTATTTAAGCCTATGTATTTAAGCCTATGTAATCAACTTTTCATGGCAATGGCTACTGAAAGAAGAACACATGTTCTCAAGTCACGCTTCTATATACTGACAATAAACAATCCATAAAGGAAATTAATAAATCAATTCCATTTACATTAGCATCCAAAAGAATAATATTCACCGTAACAAATTTAATCAAATTGGTCGAAGACTTACATACTGAAAATTATAACACGTTCAAGAAATTAATGATGGCCTAAAAACAAATTGAAAGACATCCCATGAATCAGAAGACTCAATAGTATTAAGATTTCAATACTACACAAGATGATTAACAGATTCACTGCAAACAATAATGACCTTAAATATCACATTAGAACAGCTTAACTTCCTAGACATTTATAGAATATTTCACCCCCAAACTGGAGAGTACATATATTTTTCCAAGTGCATATGGAAAATTCTCCAGGAGAGATCACATATTAGGCCATGAAACAAACCTCAGTATTTTCAAAAAGATTGAAATCACATCAAGCATCTTTTCTGACCACAATGACATGAAACTAGAAACCAACTACAGGAAGGAAACTGGGAAGACAAGTATGGGGAGACTAAACAACATGCTCGGAAACAACCAAAGGAAAAAGAGGAAGGAGAGAAACTTCTTAGTGGGTTAGAGATTTACTTTGTTTGGGAGCTACATAAAAATGGAGAATGAACAACATTTTAAATGTATTAAATGCCTCTGAATGATTTTGACACTTTCTATGAAATTAATACATTTCTTTAAAAACAAGTGATACATGTAGAAATTGAAAACCTGAATAACCTTGTAGTTATTAAAGTAATTTAATAGTATTGAGAAAAGTTTTTATATCGGAATCTCCAGGCCTGGGTGCTGGATGGCTTCACCCTGAATTTTATTAAATATTTAAGAAAGAATGATACCAACCCTACACATGTTATTTCCGGATCCATGTGAAAAGGAACAATTCCCAGCTAGTCTTACGGGGTCAGCGTGGTTCTGATACTACAGTCTACTCATCTGATAGACTGACAACTAGTCAGCGATGAAAAGGAAGGCTCAGTTGATCACTGCAGCAACACAAGGGGATTAGAACAACCCTCTGCTGAGCCCAAGAAGCCAGAGCTGGCAGAGCACATACAGTATCTCATGTAAATAAAGCACAGGGACCGGAAGGACCGCTGTGTGGCCATCAAAGCGAACATTTTCTCAGGGGTGTGGGCACGAAGAGGGTTGACCAGAAGGGAGCACAGGAACTGTGTGATGTAATGGGAATGTTTGAAACATTCTGAATGGTAGTTACTTGTATAGATAAGCTGTCAAAAATAATATACACGGACATTTAAGACCTGTGCATTTTTTATACATAAACTATAACCCTTCTGTACAATATCACTTTATCACAGAAGGAAGAGAAAGGCACAGTAACAGGAAATATTAGGATGGTGGTCTATTGCCATTTATCTTGACCCTCTGGCAAAAATTTTCCCAAAGGTGAGGTGGGGAGAGGGCAGAGAATACAACATCTTCCTGAACAAAAATGGTATCAGCTAACATTTCAAATAATTACTGTGGGCCGTACAGTACCAATACTAAATGGATGACTTCACTGAACCAAGGCCTTCCTTCTCCACTTCATTCAGAACAAAGAAGTGAAAGTGTAAACCTTTACCTAAAGCCACGCACCTTGTAAATAGTGAATCGAAAACTGAAGCTCTGTCTGAACCCAGAGTCCCTAATTTTCTACCACTGCTCTGGTCTGCCTCTGCTACACCTCTTGTTTCTAACACTGGGAGGGTAGGTTTGAAATCTAACAATAGTAACAACAACAAATCACAGGGATGCAAGCTGAAATTTCTCGAAGAATCATTCAAATTTAAGTCAAAATGAGAAAAGTGCAAATTAAACAGCATCAAATACCAGGAAACATTCAGAAGATCAGCAAAAATTAGAAAGCGTTCTGATGCCTGGAATTGGTAAAGCTACGGCCAGACGAAAACTCTGGTACATTGATCAGGTCCGTGCCCGTCGCCGTTTTGGAAATATTCAGAAGGACCTTCGTGCAATTAAGTGAGCATTACAGTTAATCATGTTCACTCCTGAGCACATATGTCAGAGAAGTTCTGTACTGGGATCTGTGCAAAGCAAATGATTGCAGCTGGGGATGTGAGTGTGTATGTGTGTGCTTATTGTAAGCAAAACTGTGAGGAATATGTAGGGGAATGGAAAGTAACATATTGTGACAGAAATGGACTAGATAGAGTATGCTGCAAAATAAATAGATTCAAATATATACTTTTTAAAAATAAAGAAACGGAATGAGATTAAAGTACAATAACATGCATGCAATTTAAAGCTATACATGCCAAACAACAGTATCTAGTATGTATATTTAGAGTGGAGATCTATTGATCAATAAGAGGAATACAAATAGAGATCAGGAACAGAAGAAAAATTTTGAAAAAGAACAAGCAGGGTCTTTGTTTAATCAATGACAATATTGCTAGGTAACAAAACCCTGATGAACTGAATTTCAGCTCCAGAGATTAAAAAAAAAAATCACTTTGAGGTGTAGGAGATGTTATTGATCCTCTTCCAGCAAACAATTGTTGGATTCAGTTCTGTGCAAATATATGTAGCACAGCTCTAGGTAGTGAAACAGGTACCTCGAAACAGTGATTTTTAAAGATTTTATTTATTTACTTTTATAGAGAGGGGAGGGAAAGAGAAAGAGAGGGACAAAAACACCAATGTGTGAGAGAAACATCGAACGGTTGCCTCTCACATCTGCCCCAACCCGGGACCAGGCACGTGCCCTGACCAGAAATTGAACCTGTGACCTTTTGCTTTGAGGAATGATGCTCAACAAACCGAGCCACATGGGTTAGAGCAAAACATTGAGTTTTAGAATGTGTGTGTGTGTGCATGCACGCACATGTGTGCCGCAGCTGTGCATTTCTAGAAGCTACCCTATGAGGGAACGTGGGGAGGAACCTGGAAATCTTTGTTGCCCAATGAGAACTGCAGTCCCTTCTGTTCCGTGGGGACACTTAAGGTCAGGGTGCCCACATCTCTGCAGAGACCAAGATTCGATTTCAATCGCACTTTGTTAAAGTGCCTCCAGTAATGTTCTACAAAAACACCTACATGTAGAGGGGGTTAGAGGTGGGTCTTAGCCTCTCCCTTACTTAAGATGCAGAGGCAGGTATGCAGCTCAGTCTCTATCAGAGACCCTGTTGTCCACTGGCCTAGGACCTTCAAAGCTAGAAGACAAAGCTGTTTCTGCCTCCCAACCCTTTCCCCTGGGTGGCTCCCCGAGCTGATGAATTACTTGTAATTAGCATTGCCCCAGCTTTCTACAACAAAATAAGCAAAATCATCCTATGCTTAGGGCCAGTATGCCCTCATTCAGTTTAGACATTGCACCTCTGTCTGAGTACTGATTGGCTTCCAGGTTGTGTTTATTTCAGATTTCTTTGTCAGTTGTGCCTTCTCATGGATGGCAGTCTCACATATGAGGCTACTATCAATTTAAGGACAAATGACAGTCTGTGGAATGCATGAATGCATGAACAAACACACTATTTCATGACCGATTTAAAGACACGCGTGAGAAACAGCAGGTCCTTCCCACTTACAGAACACCCCAAAACAGTAGAAAACTGGAAGCATAGACCAAAAGCAGCATCAGCACAGATGAGCTGTCCACAAAACCGGGTGGATGAGAAATGAGAACACAGTGCCTGAGTCAAGTTTTGAAAGAGGGCTGTGCAAAACCACTGCCTAAAACTCCAACTGGAGGCAATGATAGGTTCTCATCAAGAGGAACACTAACTACTTTGAAGTGGCACTGGAGAGATTGTCTCTCAGATGTTATTACTGTAGTTCATATTGATTCATTCTCTGTAGTTGAATTATCTTTAAAAAATTTATGGTGCATTTTTATGGCAACAGCCAATCATGCATATCATTAGTGTGCATAGCAAGGAGTTTAAGGCAAGAGGAGATGGATGGCTTTTCAATTATTGATGTAAATGAATTGCCAAGTGTAGCTAGCTTAAGAAATGCAATAAAGAGCAAAAGTCAAATCTCTGGCTCCGTGCACACACACACAACCACACTAAACAAACTCATATTTCATCTTGGCTGTAAGGGAAGAAGGCAATTAAGTTACTTAAAATTTCAGACACCGCTGGAATTTTACATCATAAAATGAGATAAAAAAATACTGTCATTGACATTTAAAAGAGGGATCGTCAGAATTTCAAATTTAGAAGATACTTCATAAGTCATCACATGCAACCTTGACCTGGGCAGGAATCTCTGTCAGTGCTCCAGGTGGGTGTCACTAGTTCCTGATCAGATACAGGCTGTCACTAGAGATTGATGGCCAGTGCCACTCACAGAACGAAAGTCACTTTATGAGGAAAGCAAGCTGTCCAACTTAATAAACAGATGATCTGTCCCCATGTAATGTGGTTCCAGCATCGACTTTTTAGTTTTCCCCAAGCAGATTGCTTGTTCTCTCTAAAGATAACTTTTTTCCATCTCTAAAATGGAAATCATAGTAGTATTACTTTATGGGATGTTACAGGGTTTAAATGATAGCACATACTTCAGAGTTATCAGCAAACTGTTTGAGTTTGTGTTATAATTATGTTTATAATTGGTAATATTCATCTCTTTTTCTGGGCCATGGCCACAAATCAGGCCACATCTCTGTCACCCAAAGTACCACAATAAATTTCTACTCTCCATAATCACGACAGCCCTCTGCACCACTTAGCAATTCTTTTACTTGTTTTTAACCAATTGCATTTTCTATTGCTTTCAGTACCATTCCAAAATGCAACACTGCCTGGAAGATGCCAACATCTGATCCATTTTACTTCTAGTAGATTCTATTAGCTCCTATGTCATGAAGAGACTTAGGTGGTCAGATCACCTTCCCGTGTATCCATTAACAACAAATGTGTTTATATCCTTTGCATCCTTGCTCCTCTTCTTTCAGTCCTAGAGGAGACCTGTGCAGACTCAACCAATGATCCTGTATATGCTCTTTACAAATTTGTTTTCAATGACAATGTACCTTCGATATTATTTGTATTAGTTTCAGGCATACCGCAAAGCAGTTAGATGATCACAGAGTATTTCACTTAATACATGCTCTTTATGTCATCCCTCTCCCAGATTCAAAATCAAACCTTGACCCTATATATTCATTCTGAGCTCTCAACCCAAACAGCTAAACATCTAGTGGGAAAACCCGCATGGGTGTTGCATAGAAAACCTGTATTTAGCATATTTCAAATGGAATCCTAATTTCCATCTCCAACCAAAACTCCTCGGTGCACATAGTGACTCTATCTAGCTACTCAAGCTACATACCTTTATGCCATCCTTGATATTTCCTTTTCCATATGCCTGGTATCCAATAACAAACTTATGTCAGTTTTATCTTTGAAACTATTTCTCGAGTCCATTTACTTATCTCTAAATTAATAAAGAATCATTTTAATTCAATCTCTCTCTCTCTCATGAAAACGACTGCAATAAACTCATGGCTGGTCTTCTTGACTCCTGTCTTGCTACTTTAAAACCTAATTTCCATGTCACACAAAGAGCTATATTTCTAAAACGTTTATGCGATAGCATACAAAGGGTAAGCTTTTTATGATCTGGCCCTGCTTACGTCACAAGCTGCATTCTACTGCGCTATCTGCTCATGCACTATGCTTCTGTCAGACTCAGCATCATGCGGTTCCACTTGGTTGCCTTTGGTGACTTTGCACCATTTTTCTTCCCCTCTCTTCAGCCAGTTCCTATTACTCATCCTCAATATATCAGCCTTCTGGAGTCTTTCTAACACTCCAGACTGTGTTGGAGGCATCCTCTTCTGTGCTTTGATATTACTCTGAACAATAGCTGTCTTTCTTTGTGTCTTTCCTACTTAAGTGTGAGTTTTCTGAGAGTAGGGGTATCCAATAGGTAATTGGTGATGAAGTCATAGAGTTCTTTTTAGAAAGTGTAAATTTAACAACCTGCATCATAAAACACAAGCATCACTACGAGTGTTGGACCCTGGGTCGTGCAGCATAGAATGGAAAGGCTGCTCTAGACAGAGCCCCAGGGACACTGCAAAGATCCTTTTGTACCATGAAAAACACAGGAAGAATAATTTTCAGTGCTACATGATATTTCAGGGCAAAAAGAAAGCCTCAGAGATAAATGGAGATGGATATAAGGAAAAGGGATTTTAATGTGCTGAAGTATGATCACATTTGTAGAGCTACAGCTAATCCATAAAAATAATTATCTGCCTGCAGTTAAGGATCACAAAGTATACACAGCAAAATCAAGGACGTTGAAGTTCAGTATGGTATTTAGACTACACAAATACCGAAACATCTGAGGATGTATTTGTCTGGAGAAGGAAGTAAGTGCAAGAAACAAAACAAAATTGCCTATTAAGACAAAGGAAGTAACATGTAATTAATAAGTTTCATAAAACACGCAAAGGATGAATATAGCCCTTTTACAAATCCTTTATATCAGAAATTGGGCTGAGAAATCACAGTGTATTGTTGAAGGACTTTTTGTTCTGAGCTCCTCCTCACACCAAAGCCTTGAGATTCCATGATTCATTACTGCCATTGGTGTATTTTTGTACAGGTTAAATCACCTGTTGTTAGAATGTGATTCTGGGTCATTACACAGTGAATTTTAATGAATTAAACCTGCTGTCCTTTTCAAAAACAACACGGGTCAACAACTGTGATTAAGTTGTCTATATTAATAAGTGGTTATCTCTAGGATAATTATAGTTTCCTCTAAGTGATTTGTATAAATGGAAAATGTCTTTAAATAGTTCCAAGTTATTTATATATTCACCTTTGATATGTCCTGTGTGATTAAATATCTGTGTATGAATACTCAGGGGTTCTAACTTCAATATTTAGTTCAAGCCCCAGAGTCTCTTTTTTCCAAGAAGGAAGCAGTGTAGCCTAGTGACCAAGGACAAAGGCAGTGGAGCAGACTGCCTGTGTTGGATCCCTAGCTCTGTGACTAGCCCTTTGATCTTGGAAATGTTGTTCAGCTTCCTGTGACTCTGTCATTTATTTGTAACCTGGAAATAACAACGGAACTTAACCATTAGAGTCATTCTAAATATTGAGTTAATATATTCATAAAGTTTTATACAAGGTAAATATTTTGGAAAGGTTTTAGAACAGAGTCTGGTACAGGATAAGTGCTTAATGATTTAACTATCACAATTTCAATTACTCTAGTTTTCTCTTTTACATTGAGCAATGTCTCTTACTTGTTTTGCCACTGCTGCTTTTGCAACAATAAGAAGATAATCGGTAGTGAAGCCAAAGTTAAAACAGAAAATACAAAGCTAAAAGGAAAGGGTAGACACTGTAACATAATATAATGTAATTTATATAATGTAGCACTATTATACATGAGTACTTAGTGCCATTTTCTTCAACCTCAAGTGAAACATAGCCTTGCAACTTGGATATTTTCCACTTCAAGTTCTGGATTTCTATTGCTGACAGAAACAAATTATCCTCTTCTTCTCATGGTTTTGCAGGCATGCCAAAAATTTTTTGAGGAAAAAATGGGAAAAACCAATTTCCCAAGCTCTGAGGAAATGCATCCGGTTGCAGGGACATAAGGAGGCCTTTAATGCTGCCTGAGTCACATTCCTCGAGCCCTCATGAAATATCATGTTTTTAAGGATCTGACCATCGAGAAGCGAGGGAGTAGGTTGGACAGGACTCACCTTGTCTCCTTGGTGGAGTTCCTCCTGTGATGCCTCCCTGTGTTTGAGATGTATCAGAGTGCCTATTAGTCACCAGAAAGCTGCTATATTCTGGGAATGCAAAGACGAACAACATGTGGATGCCATTGACCACAACTGTTTCCCCAGCTACTGGGTGACAGTCACAGACCTAGTAAAAGAGCTGGGATGTGCAAATATATAATTCCAAAAGCAATATCATAGGAAAGAATTGATAGGTGAGGAAAAGGTCTCTACAGAATGCTTTAAAGCACATGAAGTGAATGATTAATTGTGTGCAAGGGGTGGACAATGTGTACAGAGCTGTACTAACACAGGACTTTACCAGTGGAATATTTTAAATTGGTCCTGGAAAGAGAAGGTTTTTCTACACTGAGGAAATAACATACTAAGACACATCACTCAGCAGCATCAAAAAGCATTAGGCCATTCGAAGAGTATTCCAAGAGTGAGTCTGGAGTTCAGTGGAGACCAGGCTGAAGCAGGTGTCTCAGGCTGCTTGGCATCTGACTAAAAGTAAAAGGAGCCCATGCAACTGAGAGAGCTCTCCTTTGTCCCGTAATCCCTGAGGACACAAACACTATCAAGAATCAAAATCATATAGAAAATTTTCATTTTAGATAAATGACAGGAGAGGAGGCAGAGAGATCAATCAGGAAACTCTAAGAGAAGAGACCACAAACCAGAGCAGTGTCCTCGAAAACAGCAAAAAGGGAAACTGACTGAAGACATTGATTGATCAATGTTAACAATCGAGAGGACTCAGGGACCAATCAAATGGAAAAATGGAACATAAGGAGAAGACTAGAATGCACCCATGATTTCTAGTGGAATAATAGGATTATGTCTTTAGAGGTAAAAGCAGCCGTTTAATAAGAAAAGGTGATAATGTCGGTTTTGATGCAGTGTGGGGGAGAGGTCTGTGTAACGTGGGAGCAGGTGTTTCTGGGTTGTGAGAATAAGACTCTGGGACACAGGGGGATTGCAGGCTCAGGGCAGAATTTAGAACATGGGCTTCCCAGTAGTCTGGAAGCAGACCGTAACAGAAACTTTAGGGGAAAGACTGAGGGGTCATTAAATGTAAAAGGCAAGGTTTCAATAGAGGATATGAAAATTAAAAGGAGTGACTGGTGACTCATAAGCCAAGAGAGGCATTTGGAGACAGAGGGGGCCTTATTAGGGCATCACATTCTCGAGAGAGGTCAAATAAGGAAGTTTGAAAAGAAGCCAACAGACAGCATTTAAGCCATTCTTTCACTTGATTAATGGGCAGTTGGAGTGGAGGTATAAACCGGGGGTTTTAGGGGTTTAAATTCAAGATTTTGGTAACACAAGGGAAGAGATGAATGTTTGATTTTGAGTGAAGAAAGAAACAGACGTGAAAGTAAACTGTAAATGATGAACACACTATGTAAATAAAATGGACTTTGAAATGGAACAATCACAGGATTTGGGCAACCTTTCTTCAACCTCCTCACCCTCTACTGACAGTGACTGGCAGAAGATGCCCCCAAATACATGTTCTGCTTCATTGATATCCTTTAGGGCAAGGAACAGAAGAATAAGCAGGGCTTGAATTTTCTAGATTTCCCTCCATTTCCTCAGCTCTGCCATGGTTTGTGGAAGTGTACAAGCCCCTCGAGGGTCCTGTGGTTAATGAGCCTGAATCCACTGGTTAGAAGCCCCATGGAAGTCTACAAGCAGCTGCTTTTGTTTCCCACACTCATAGTTAATGAGGACTGCATTTCTTGTTTAAATTCTAAAGTTTGTTTCTCTTTGAAAGCAAAGGGAACAGGAAACAAGCAATACTAAGTGTTGACAAGTCCCTGAAGGCATGGAGGTCCCTTGTTCTTTCAAAGCTCTCAGCAACCTTTGTAGAATCACGTGGTGCATTCCAGAGACACCAGAACACGCTTCTGTAGTGACAAGTCCATTCACCTTTGAAGGAAAGAAAAAGAAAACCAAGAAAACAAGAATAACTTAAAGGTCTAAATGTTTGTTTTCAGACTGTATTTTACTTTTCATCCCCCTCCAATCAATCTTAAAAACCTATTTTATCTTTTAAAATATAAGACTATAAGATATCAAAAGACCAAAACTTCACCTAAAAAATAGAGTTTAGCCATTGAAAAACAGGCCTTAGGATAATGGGATTGTCGTGTCTGTGATTTATACTAAGGGGAAAAAAATCAATCCCATTGAAAGTACCAGTTTATATTGTTTGTCTAAGCAGGTTTGGATCCTATAAAAACCGATTTCTTATAAAATGACCTCCTTTTCATCACCCCAATAAATTCAATATAAAAGAAAAAAACCAATAACTAGGGGAATAGTAACGTATTACTTTGACTATTGAAGTAGCTACTGTAATAAAACTGGAAACTATTTTAAAGAAGAAGAAACAGGAACTGATTTTAGCAATGTTATACAATTCCCTAACTAAAGCTTATGCCGGTGCTCTGTCTCCAAGGGGACCAGGGCACTGCCGATACTTCCTGCAGTTTCCAGAGACTATTTCCACTCCGCACCCCCGTCCTCTGCAGACAAACCAAGCACAAGTTTGGCGGAGAACAGATGCAACACTCCTCAGCATTAAGTATGCGTGTGGCGCCAGAATTTTGTTAACATCTTGTTATGCTGTCGCTTCCTCTCCAGTTCTCTTTAGTGCATGTGACTGACACACTGGAAACTGCATAAAATATACCAAATCCAGAGTTCCTCGACTGCTTATCCAGAGGAACTTCAGAATTCAGCTGTCAGGAAACCACAACAATAAAACCAGGAAACACACACACAAACACGTACAATATTTAATATTCTCATTCAAAAAACAGGGAATTACTTATCTATTTCTCCACCACACCCTTTTCTGTTTTCTCATAGTTTTCCTAATATAGGACCCAAACTTTTTAGCTATTTTTTTCTGTCTTTTTTTGTCTGTGTGAATATAGTCATTTATTTTACTTTTTCTTTTATTTCTTTATTTATTAAGATTTTTTATTGTTATTCAATTACAGTTGTTCCAAATTGTCCTTCTTTGCCCGCCTCTGCCTACCCCACTCCCACTCCCACAGTCAATCCCCACACTGTTGTCCACGTCCATGGGCCATTCATACACGTTCTTTGTCTAGTCCCTTCCCCTTCTTTCCACCATTATTCCCTTACCCCCTCCCCTCTGGTCACTGTCAGTCTATTCCATGTTTCCATGTCTGTGGTTCTATTTTGTTCTTTAGTTTATTTTGTTCACTAGATTCCTCTTATAGGTGAGATCATATGGTATTTGTCTTTCATTGCCTGGCTTGCTTCACTTAGCATAATGCTCTCCAGTTCCATCCATGCTGTCGTAAAGGGTAGGAGCCCCTTCTTTCTTTCTGCTGCATAGTATTCCATGGTGTAAATGTAGCACAGTTTTTTGATCCACTGATCTACTTATGAGCACTTATGTTTAATTCTAATGTTTTAATGCTTTGTTCATGCTTGAAGAATGACATTTTGTTACTGTAGTAGTTAGTTATTAAGAAAAAGGAGCAAAGAGAATTAGATGTCAAGTTTAATAAACTGGGGAACATAAGCCTGCTTGCCTAGCCAGGAAGCTACAGCTTTACACTTCCTAGGGGGATCACACCATTTCTTCGCCAAGGGGATTAACATTCCTTCCTTCCCCCTCCAGTACCGGATTGTTGGTGTTGCAAGATGAGTTGCTTGAGCAAAGAGGCCTGTCAGTCTTATCTGGAGAACAATAGATTGGTTAGGGGGTGAACTCATAAAAAAAGGCTGCAAAAGCTTGGGAATTTGATTGGGTATTTTGAAAAAGCACCTGGTCCTTCCCAAACCCAAGCTATTATAATCCCAGGGAAACAGAGAAACTTTCTCTCTCTCCCCCCGTCTCTCTGTGTCTCTCTGTGTCTCGCACACACTCATGACTTGCACTCACTCTATGCACTCATATGCCCTCTCTCCACAGCCAAGTGGCCTTCACAGTCACTTGGCTGATGGCTGCATGGTTTCCACATGCAGGCTTCAGGCAGGAGCCTGAATACTACATAGCAATGGATTGCAGCCAGGAAAAGAGCTAAACTGGCTAGATGCTGAGATGGACTGAGCTTTAACATGAAACAAAAACTCTGGACACCGGCTTTTGTTTCATCCTCGATGAGGACACAGTTGAACTTTTTCCATGGCAGGACAAACAGAGATGGGACATTGGAAACTTAGGCAGCTGTCCACATGAATAAAGTATTTTGCTACACCACAGTCTCTCATGCATGGGCCCTTGGAATGTTTTCCTCAGGATCCCAAGGAAGAGCCTGATTTCCACCAACAACAATTTCACCTTCTGGTTGACTATTGGAGTTACACAGAAAGCTGATGGTGGTTTAAATATAAGCCTTTTATTTTGAACACGTTTAGATTTACTGAAAAATTGTGAAAATAATACAGTTTCCATATATCCTGCGTCCATTTCCTCTATTGTAATGAGGGAAGCAGACTTGGCCACCCCAAAATAAGCCTTTTGGGATATTGATTATTAATGATCATGCTTGTTTTTAAGAAACAAAGATTCAGAAAAACAAAACAAAACTTTGAGGCTTCCCCTTTACCTGTCTAAAGATATTCAGATAGAAAAACCTGCTTAAAAGAAGGGAGTTACCCCTCAACATCAACATATAAATTACATATGGCAGGGAGAAACCAAGAAAAGTCTGTTTGTTAGATGCCCCCGTGTCCCATTGTTGCTGGTGAGCCCAATAAAATTTCTCTTTGTCATCTACCTGTGAATTGTCTACATTCATTTTAAAGTCCCAGACCATTGCCTCCCTCCCTCTCCTCAGTCCAGAAAGGCATATAAGGCCTCAACTACCTGATTTGCTCTACAGTCCCATAATTTTATAGAGCTACCTCATTCATGTATATATGCAATAAATTGGCTTATTTTTTCTTATTAATCTCTTTCATGCCAATTTGATTATTAGACCACACAGAAGAACCTAGAAAGGTACAAGGGAAACTAAATCCCCTCCCCCACATAACATCATAAATTAGTATAGTATGTTATAAGAAATGAGTATTATTATATTATTAATAACTAAAGTCCATAATTAATTCTTCAGTTTTCACCCGATGTCCTTTCTATATTCCAGAATGTTAATCTAGATGTTGTATCACATTTCATAGTTGTCCCATCTAAGCTGCTCTCAACTACAACTGTGTCTCAGACCTTTCTTGCTTTTGAGGGGCTTGCAGTTTTGAGAAGTACAGGTCAAGTATTTTGTAGAATGTACAAAGGTAGTGTCTTCCTTTTTTCTATGAATTTTATTCTTTTGCACTTTACATTTAGGTTGATGATTCATTTTGGATTTATTTCTGAGAAAGGAGTGAGAGCTGAGACAAGTCTTTTCTGCTTTGTTTTATTGTGACTTTAGTCTGGACACCTAATTGTCCTAACACCATTTACTAAAGACTATCCTTTCTTCATGAAATTGCCTTTTATCCTATTTCAAAGATCAATAAACTATTTTCATTTAGGTCTTTTTCTAGGCTCTGTACTCTGTTCCCTTTACCTATGTGTCTATTCTTTCCCCAACGCAACACTATCCTGATTGTTGTGGCTTCAGAGTTTAAGATATATAGTAAGTCTTAGACTCTGGTACTGTGAGTCCTGCAAGACCGCTGTGCGTTTTCAGTGTTGTGTCATCTGTTCTGGGTCTTTTTCCTTTCCATACATTACATTAAAATCAGGTGATTATTTCTTATAAAACAGCTTGCTTAGATTTCGATTGTGAGTTTTTGAAACTGTAGATCAAATTGTGAAGAACTGACATTCTAACAATGTTATCTTTGAATTTATGAACATGAAATATCTCTCCATTAATTTACATATTACTTTTTTCATCAGAGTATTATAGTTTTTAGCATGTAATCATGCATGTATTATGTAAGACTTCTACCTAAGCATTTTTTTACTAGTTACTGAGAGGTTTTTGTTTTAATCAAGAATGGGTGTTGGATTTTGTCACATAGTTTTTCTGCATCTGTTGATATGATCATATGATGTTTTTTTTCTTTTTGAGCTTGTTGATGTGGTAGATTGCACTGATTAACTTTTAATAAAATCAAAAGTTGGTTCTTTATAATGATCACTAAAATGGTAAACCTCAAACC
>VMDR010025942.1:0-14249 GCA_007922815.1 Macrotus californicus
ATGAACAAAAATAATTATATTTTTTTAAAGTGAATAATTCTGTATATACTGTTTATACATTTTTTAACTTAGCATGGTAAACATATCTCCTTAAAACATTACTGTAACCACATGATAATATATATTTTCTGCTAAGACAAAAATATATGAAAACAGAGTATGTGAATCTCAAACTGAGTACATAAAAGTTCAAGAACAAATTTCAAGTGGTCAATGGATACCCTCAGCAATTCAGACTTCTGCTTTCACATTCATTTCTAGGTTAATAAATCAATATGTGTTCATCTATAATAAATAAAAGGGCATGTCTCTAACACAGGCACTGACCCAGCCAGCCTCCCAAAGTAGACACACCCAAGCAATATCTTAATTGAATTATCCCTGCCAACTTCAAAGAAATGAGAGACAAGGAAATTCAAACGAACCATTCTGCACACAGAACTGTGATCAGATTAGGAAGTAGCAAGTACCCAATCACTGATAAGTACCCAAGAAGTCCATGAGAGAAAAAGTGACAAAAATATAAAAGAAACAGAAACAGTCTTTCCATCCAAGTACTCCTTTGATGATTTGAAAACTCATGATTTAACTGAATAAAAAGCCATTTCAATGGTTTTTATTATCTGTATATTTGTTTTATTTTGTTGTGGTTTTTTCCCACGTAAATATGCTACTAAATAACCTAACAGAAGAATTCAGATCAGGGTTACTTTACATACTGGAGCTCCACAGAGCTGGTGAAAGCAAACGGTCCTAAAAAAGGAAACTAACCTCACTGGAATCAAAATGTATGGCTGTTTTCAAAAATTATGCAAAGATGATGCAGATTTACTGACTAAGCTAACACAAACACAGGACTAGCCCCCCAAGCAATACGTGCAAGAACACCAGCAATTTATCAGGTGGCAATGAAAAATTAATGATAATAATGGAATCTGTGCTTTAAGAAAATTAATCTGGCAGAGGAAAGTAGGATTGAATTAAGTAAACAGAAACAGGTGTAGAAGAGAGAAATTAAAGACAATGCGGAAGCAAAAAAGGATGAAAAGCTGAAACATGTAAGATGTAAAGTCTTCAGGATTCACTCATTCATCCACAAAATATTTACTGAGTCAGACACTGAAGAAGCCATAATGAACAAACAGTCCAGTGAGGGAAATACACACTGACAAATGCATACACAAATAAATACATAAATGTGCCCAGTGATACAAAGGAAAAGAAGAGGCAGGCCTGTTCCAGTTTGGGTGGATAGGCAAGGCTGTGTAAGTACAGTTCCAAAGACCAAGGGGAGTGGCCTGGCAGATGAGAAGGCAGGCAAGGTGATTATTACCCAAGGCAAAGGTAAGAGCTTCTGCCAAGGTCCTGGAGTATGGCAGCCTGGAATCTGGAAAATGTTCAAGCCAGGCTGGTGAGCAACAGCAGGGTGGTGCCTAATAAGGAGAGCACCTTACTGTCCGAGGGAAGATGCTTCTACTCCAAGGACAGTGGGAAACATTGGTGAATTAAGGATTCAGAATTGAAGCCTTAAGGATAGAGTAAGAATGGCAGCAGAGACCAGGTGGGGGGACCCTGCCCCTACTACTACATGGAACAAGATAAAGGTAGGAGACAGAGGGGAGGGAGTCACAGGCTGCAATAGTCATGAGAGCTACTCACCAAACAGTTCATCTCTCCTTCCAGGCAAACACATGGACTGTACCTCCCTGCCCTTTGGAGCTAGGCATGGCCATTAGACTTGCTTTAGCCGAGGCAACATAAGAAAAAGTGCTGGGTGGAAGTTAAGAGCTTGTGAGGGAGCCCCCACACCTTCCCTCAACATGGACCCACTACGTTCAAGATGGTGGCGGGTTCCATGAACCCAGGTTCCAGGACATGGACAACATAGTCCCCAGCCACCCTCAATGAAGAGGAAGAGTGAGAGAAAAAAATTAACCCTTCTGTTTTGAGCCACTGAGATTTAGGAATGATCAGCCCATACTGACTGATGCAAAAATAGAACATAATGGATGTAATGATGATGGAATGAGGATGACAAAAGGAGATGAACAGAAGAGACAAAAGAGGAACTAGAGATTTCAAAGTCAGTGACCATGAAAATGATGCAAGCATGCAAAAAGGAAGGCTGATTTGGGATAAAAAGTGACAGTTATGCTTCACAGATGCTAAAGGTAAAGGACTGGTAGGACAATCAAGTACACATCAGGCAGGTGAGCAGAAAACCAGATCTGAGCTGGGAGAAAAATCAAAACTGAGATAAAGATGTAGAAATTGCAATAAAAGTGTGCAGCTCTCTTCAGAATAAAAGGAGGAGACTAAATTCTATGAACCAATGGTGGAGAAGAGACCCTTTAGGGAAGCCATTGGATGATGAGTGTGGAAAGCAGACAGAGTAAAGACAGCAAAGGAGGAAAAAGAACCACAGAAGGGGATGGAGGGGTACTGAATGACAGCCAATGTTACAGACAATTGAAGACAAATTAAAGGAGTGAGAAGTCACCCCACACGAAGGACACCAGGTTGCAGCGTTACAACTAAAGGTCCCACCCAGGCAGCTAGGTCCAAGCCCCTGAACTCGACCACAAGCCCCACTGCCTTCCAGTACTGTAATGGAAGAATTTTCTCAAGTTATTATTTTTCTAAAACAAAACTTAATGGCATCACAAAATAGTCCATGTTTCACAGTTTTTTTAGACTACGTTAAGACCTTTAGATAGTTTGTAGTTGGTCATCATTTTACATGTTCTACCCTGAATAATCAGCGCTGTGACTTCAGATACTTTTATACATTTCAGGTTAGCCCTTAGGAGAAATTCCCACAAACCTTAGTACTGGGCCAAAGAATAGGAGTTTGTTAAAGTTCTTGATACATATACACCAACTGCAAAACAGCTGTATCATTCACCATGTGATAAAATACAGGAGACAGGAGGAGACGGGAGTCTCACAAAATACCGTGTGAATGGGGCCGCTGGGGGTGTGCACTGGTGTAGCCCTACAAATAAGAGTGCCCAGGTTGCCCAGTCTTGCAAACACCTTTTCTATCTTTGTAAATTTGCAGATTTATTAGAAAGAATGGAATTTTATTTAAATTAACGTTTCTTTAATTGTAAGCAAGGCTGAACATCTTTTTATGCTCTTTATTAACTAATTGTACTCCTTTCTTTGAGGAATTGCCTATTAATGTCCTTTCTCACATTTCTACTGGAATGTTTGTTTTTAAGTTAATTTGTAAGAACTCAATATTTTAAAAAACTTAATACTATAACTGAGATATAGAAACAGATAAATACTGTTTCTAAGCTTTTGTTTAACTTTTACATTTATGGTAGTTGTGACACACAGAACGGAGGTTTGTTTATATGGGAAAGCAGTAGGTACAGTGATTAAGAACACATGATCTGTAACTATGGGACGTGTACACAATGAATACTATTCAGCTGTAAAAAAGAAAATTTCAGCAGAAAACTGTACTTGAACAATTAAAAAAATGTTAAAAAAAAGAAAGAAAATTTCACCCTCTGTGACAGTATGGATGGACCTAGAGAACATTATGCTAAGTGAAATAAGCCAGTCAGAGAAAGACAAATACCATATGATTTCACTCGTGTGTGGAATCTAATGAACAAACTGAACTAACAAGCAAAATAGAGACAGACGCACAGATGCTGAGCAGGATGACGGTTCTGGTGGGGGTGGGAGGTGAGGGGATAGAGGGACTGAGCAAAAAGGAGAAAGGCCTCAAGGACAAGGACAACAGTGTGATGGCTGCTGGAGGGGAGGAGGCATAGGGGGGATAAATGATAATGAAAAAAAACATAAAATGTTGTGATTAAAAAACTGTGGTCTTAAGCCACAGTGCCCAGTTTCAAGAGCTAGACCCTCCACTTACAGCTGTACATTCTAGGCCAGAGTAAGTGCTCATTAAATGCTAGCTCCAGATGTATTTAGTCAAGATAATAAATGTTTTCCTTTATTAACATAATACAAGCTTATATTCACTAGGCACTTACTATTCAGTACCTCATATACATTACCTTATTTAACCTTTTTTTTTTAATTCTCTAAAGTAATAATACCTAATAATCGCAAGTCCCAAGTGAGCAAACTGAGGCTTAGGTTAAGTGACTTGCTCAAAGGCCTCAGCTCATCAGTGGCAAAGCCATGGCTCACGTCCCAAGAGCAGGCCAAACTGGTTTTTCTCTTTCGTTTCATGCTTTAAAAATCCTTCTTCACCCTTACATGATTATTCACCCATGATTAATGCTGTTTCTATTATTTATTTTATTTGTAGCTCTCATGTTTAGTTACACTTATTTTAGTACATGTTTTATGATGGGGTTCCAACATTGTTTTATGTGACATCATTTACTTAATGGTGCACTCACCACATTTGACTCTTCACATGATACCCTAAATGTTTACACACACACACACACACACACACACACACACACACAGATTTCAGAGTTTTGTCCTCCACACCAGAGACCTCTATCCTGTCCTTGGGCCTACATGACACAGAACTGTTACATTTACCCCACAACTGCACTTAGGGGAAAATCTCCTTAAGAAGCATATGTTCATAGGCTGGTTTGAACTTTCCTAAATCAGGTTTCACAAAGACAAGAAAAAAATCTTTTATGATGTGTTCTCAGCCAATCACTGACATTTTTTTCCAAAACTGGCAACTGTATTTCTCAAAACTTCTCTCCCCTCCTCCTAAAACATGCCCCTCTCTGCCCAAGCTGCTCTGCTCGCTTTTGGCCTACCTGGGCATCCTAAGCATTCGCTCAATCTCTTCTTTTCTGAAAAAAAAAAAAGCCCCCCTTATGCATGACACTTCCAGGTCCAGTTCAATTCTTCATAAATCCTTTCGTAGCACTCCAGTTCAGGCATTTCATCTTCCTCAATTCTCTGCGGCATGCATTTGACCCTTTAAATTTACTCTTTTGCACCATTATCCATCTTCTACCTGTTTAGATCATACAACCTTCAGGACAAGGGCCTGCTCTAACAAAATAGCATATCCTCAGCACCCAGCAAAGAGTCCTAGCACGGAGCAGGCCCTCAATAAATATGGATAAAAATTTCACAATTCCTTCCTTCCCTTTTCAAATTCAAGGCCCTCCCGTCTCCTAATATTCAAATAGACTAGAAGCCAAAGAAATAGAACCTGTTGTTAATTATCTAGTTGGAGATGGGCCTCCACCCTGCTTCCTGTATTTTGGGATTATTTCTGTTAGGACTCCACCAGAGGGTGGAGAAAGACAGTGAGGTGAAGCTCAGGCCAATTTAGTTGCTGATTTACTAACATATCTGATTTAAAATTACAGCCAAAATGAGGTCTTATGTTACCAGAGCATTTCAAAGAACACCACTCAGGTCTCACATTACCTCAGATAATACTAGAATCCTGAGCTGACTGAACTGGGAGAGTGAAGGAGGCCCAAGCACATACTCCAGGAGATTATCATTCCACACCTTCTGTCCATCCTCCAACAACCCAAAGGAAAATTTACTAAGGACCTGACTTGATTTCATTTTATATTGCTAGGTCTCCAAGAGGCCCAGAATGGTATTGCTGGCAGGGGCTTCACATAGAAGGAGCGTTTGAAACCGAACATAACAAGATAAGATCAGTAAGGAAGCCAGCAGCCAGATGCCTTGGGCATCAATACTCACATGCATATAAGTAGGCAAACCCATACAAAGAGCTGTGTCATAATACTTAAACAAATCTTTCAAAGAAAAGGATATTTTTAGGCCTTGAGTAATATACTGTTAAATCTAGGCCATTATGATGCTATTTTAACACACTGAGAGACCCAAGGTAAAATACCTTCAGGAGTTCCAAAAGCAATCACAACTGGACTCTGCTCAGGGAATTATTTCTAGTCTTTCTTCTGAACTTGCATATATTTTGAGCATGCTGCCCTTCTGATGATTCTAAATCATGGAAAGCTAATTCTAGAATCATGAGCATTCTTCTTTCATTACCCAAAGTCATAAATTACTTTTCCTACTATATATATTATTAGAATATTACTACTAGCACATCTATTACTCTAATACAAGTAGCTTAGAATCAAAGCCTGTTGGCGGGGAAAGGAACTCTAGAACACAATCAGTAAAGCTCCATTTAATAGAACAGGAGTCCTGAAGTTAAGCAACAGCACAAGGCGACTTAGAAGCTGAAAGAATATATGCCAAGCATTAAGAGTGTTACCTGTACTGCTCATTTAATCCTCACAACAGCCCTATAAGTCAAGTATAATTATTATCTCCACTCTACAGATGAAGAAACTGAGGCACAACAAGGTTAAGTTACATGTCTAACACTGTACAGCTGATGAGAGGAAGAGGTGGGATCACAACCCAGGCACCCTGGCTCCAGAGCCCATGCTCTGAACTACTACTAAACCTCTAGGATTAAAACCCAGGACTCTTGACCCCACTGACAGTTCTCTCCATCATAAATAATTCTAAAGCTCAGGACAGAGCAAACCACACTTGAAAGGGCGTGTAGCCCTGGCTGGTGTGGCTCAGTGGACTGAGCACCAGCCTGCAAACCGAAGGGTCCCAGGTTCAATTCCCAGTCAGGGCACATGCCTGGGTTGCCTGCCAGGTCCCCAGTAAAGAGTGTGTGAGAAGCAACCACACACTGACATTTCTCATCCTCTGTCTCCCTCCCTTCCCCTCTGTCTAAAAATAAATAAAATCTTTTTTAAAAAAGGAAAGGCCTGCAAACCTTGTTGGAGCCTGACTAGAACAAACTACTAATCAAAAATGTTTCTTAAGTAATCTGGAAAAACTGAATAGTGTAGCAACAGATTATTGTTAACTTTATCATAATGGCATTATATTTATGTAAAAAAAATCCCTATTTTTAGCCCTGGTTGGTGTGTGTCAGTGGATTCGGTACCAGTCTGTGAACTGAAAGGTCACTGGTTCGATTCCCAGTCAGGACACATGCCTGAGTTGTGGGCCGGGTCCCCAGTTAGGGGCACGCGGAGAGGCAACCAATCGATTATCTCTCACACACTGATGTTTCTCTCCCTCTCTTTCTCCCTCCCTTCCCCTCTCTCTAAAAGTAAATAAATTAATTTTTTTTTAAAAAGAAAAGAAAATATCCCTAATTTTAATAATACATACTAGGTATATAGAGGTGGAATGAGAAGAGGTCCGGAACTCACAATCTCTCTCTCCCTCCCTCTTACACACACACACGAGAAATAAAACAACAGCTGAAGTGAGTCTGGCCAAGTCTTGACACTTATTGAATCTACGTGATGGAATATGAGGGCTCATTATACTATTCTCTACACATTTGGCCGATTTTCAAGTTTTTCAAGTAAATTAATGCAAAACCATGTTTAAAGGTCCACAAACCTATGTACATAAAAAAAATGAAGAATTTGAGCACATCACACTTTTACATCTTAAAGTTTGTTTGTTAAATGGCAGCCTCTACAATCCACTAAACTATTTAATTTTGTTGTTTCTGAACCCACTACTGACCATTCATTAACACTAGAGGCATGGGAAGAGGTAGGTAAATCGATAACCTATGCGTTTTTTCTTTTAGTACATCTGCAGAACTGCTTTATTAATCAGCTAGTTATAAGAATGTTTAATAAGCTTTTATTATGCTATAGGCATTGTATTAGCTTTGACCCAAGTCGTCAAAGATAGAGCAAAGCAATACTTCCATCCAAGCACAGATCAGCAGACCATGGGATTCCAAAGCCTGGCTTGGTTGTGGCTCTGCCTCCTGCATGGATCACATTTACTTTCTTAGATCCTCCAAGAACAAAGCTGAGCCAGAACCTGTGTGGGAGATGCATCTGCTGTGACTTCCTGGCAGACACAGGGGGGCAGCGAGAGGAAGGAAACAGTGGCAGAGTACCTGGCAGGAGGTGAGGGAACTGAAATGTATGGGTAATTTTTAGTATCTGTAAGCTCTCCCAAATTCCTCCTTCTGCAATGCAGAACCATTGCAATGCATTTCCCATTCAGGGGGAGCCTTTCACTCACCGGAATAAGTCCATCTGCTTTCCTACAGTTTGTATTTGTTTCATAACAGATTTCATCAAACAAGTGACCACAGATAAACAGCACTACAAATTGGGACACCAGCCAGGCGTTCATGCTTAAGGGTGTCCAGTGAAAAACAGACACACTCTTAAAAATGTCATAAGGTAACACAGTAGAAGAATGTCACACACAGGAATGAAGAGCAAGTCACTGTCAGTAGGCCATTCTCCAAGAGGAAAAGCAGGTATTCAAGGACTGTTGCACATCAGTAACAAGCAGTGTTGTGTCTGTGTTGGCACTTCTGTGCTCAACCAAATGGCTTGTTAAGCTAATACCTCCTCTTCAGTACATGTCTGCCAGCACGTCAGAAATCATGGCAAAGTTATATTTTATTCACTCTTATTTTTGCCACAAATCCCTATGAGAATAGTAGCCCCCAGTTTAAAGAACTAGGTTTCCTGTGAAAACAGAGAGGATGCAGTTTTATCCTTAACATACACACATTGGCTAAAGTTGGGGAAATGCAGATGTCCTACTTAAACCAAATCAACAGAAGTTAATCGGGGTTATGGACGAGATGCCAGGTTCTGGTCTTTTGCCAGCTCTGGTTCTACTCGGTACCATCAGCGGATCAACTTCAGTAAAATAGAAAAATAGAATCCCTGTTTACTATGGAACAAATTAGAGTTTGCAGAATCTGGAGTGAGTTGGCAGAGCTGGCAATTGAGAGAAAAATCAAACTGAGCAAGCTGAATTTGGAAATCAGCGAAACTTCATTTCCAATCTCCATAAACATCATTCATGTCATCCTGTGTCTGCCCAGGAAGGGCATCTATCTGCCACCAAAAAGATGCCCAGCCCCCCTGTTTTAAGGGACCTGGCACTCCACCCTGATAATACCCCACACACGTTGCCACAAAGCCCAGTGAATCACTTCCAAGGCCCATCTTCTTGCATCATTCCAACAAACACCACAAGTTACCCACCCACAAACAAGCAAAACAAATGTCAGCAACAAGGCAAGTTGCTACTAAAAGTTTCCAGCTGCCCCGAAGAACACGCTGCTGCTCAAACGTCGCTCCGCTCTTGGACCATCCAATTGATCAGGCGTTTCCCAATTAGTAGGGCCAGCCCTGGTTGTGGAAAAGCTGATTTAAAACTTCATCTCCCTCACATTCAGAGGTCTATTCTCTAAAGATCTTCCTCTACAACCAGATTAATCTCGGAGAAGCTTGCTTCACTTGCTTCAAAACCCCAAACTTCATAGTCATTTGCACCAAGCTGAAGTTACCAACGGCTCGTATCATGCCCCCTAACCCTTTATAAGAGAAGGCCTACCCTGAGGATGCCGGCTAGAAGGGGGATGAAGAAGAGAGGATGAAGAGCCCCTTCCCTCTTGGGGCTCAGCCCACCCAAAGGGTCCGCAGGGCCATCTTCCAACCCTATGTTGCGGACTGGGAAAGGAAGCGCCCATCTCCACGTCCCTGGGCCCCTTCAAGCTACAGGTGTCAAGCCTCTCCACAAACCGAAGGAAAATAGGGCTGTGGGAGGGACTAGGAATGGGGGTAATTTCCCAGTTGGCAGAGGGAGGTAAACTGGCTGGGGGATGGGACGCGGAGGTAGCGATCTCACTCCCAAATAAGGGGTAGCAGTGGGGAGAGGACCTCCGGACGCAGGGTGGGATCTGGAAGTTGCTACCCCTCCAGTACCGTCCTCTTCTCCCCGTCCAACGCCCCCGTCCCTCTTTCCCACCACCTCTTAATATTTAAGACCCAGCAGGGTTGGCTACTTCACCGCTGCCCAGCCGACTTAGAAGAGCATGGAGGAGGTGGCCGCCCGCCCACCCCCCTCGGTCCCTATCCCTCACTCACCAGGACCACCGAGCCGCGCACTACTTCCGACACGCTCTGCCGCAGCTCGGCCGCTGTGCCTGGCTTACTCAGCGCCCGGGTGAACTTCCGAGTCTCCGCCGAGGCGGGAAGCAGCGACAGCTGCGACATTCTCGCAGCCGCCGCTGCCGCGCCTGCTCCCGGGGTCTGGCTCGGCCGCGCGGCCGCCAGGTGCGTCCTCGGCGCCCCGCCCGCCCGAGACTCCCAGCGCCTCCGCCTATTTCCCTCGCAGCGCGTCCTGGGGCGCAGCCCAGGCCGCGCCCTCCAAGCCGTTTCACGCTGCGAGGCGACCCTATCTGCGTCTGCAGTTCCGTGGGTTTGGAGGAGCGACTGGGCTCGCTAGGGGTGACCGTGCTTGTGGCGGAGGCGGCGACTCCCCCATGCCACTAGCCTCCCACGGCGGGCGCTCGCCGGGCCGCCTCCTCCGGGCGGGGTGTCCGGCGCGGCGTGGGGCGGGGCAGACGGAGGAGGGGCTGGTGCGCCGGGACCGCGGGCCCTGCAGGGCTGTCCGGCCAGCACCGCGCAGCGCATTGCTGGAGCCAGGCGGCGCGACCTAGCCCGAGCGCAGTGCGGTGCCCCCAGGGGGGCAGGTGGGGACTCCAAGGGGCGCCTCCGCTCCGGTTCGATCATCCCCGGGGCGCAGGCCCGGTCTGCTAAGATAAGGGCCGCGCACGCCGGCGGGAGGGCGCTTAGCTCAGACGAAGACCCTGGAACCGGCACCTAGACCCTGGGACCCTGGGTTCCTTGCCCATGGAGCACCTCCAGCGCCCTGGGACTCCGCGGTCACCCCCACGGTCCGCGCTTGATGACATCTTGTCCCCCTGTGCGCCTAAGGCCTGTGGGGACGGAAGTTTCAAGAAGGTGGTCTTTATAGGGCACCGAGAGAACACAGGGACGTTCGGAAGCCGCGTCGGTGCGGGCCAGACGGAGCGCCCCAGAGGCTTCGAGAGAAATGTGGGAAGCCTCTGGGACCCTAAGTGAGCATCCCGCGATAAGGGATGCCGTAGGCCGGAGTTGCTTGCTAATCACGCAGACACCCAGCTCGCAAGGGCGACCTGCGGCGTCACCTTGAACAGGATCAAAACTTCTGAGTCTCGCATTTGTCTTCTTTATACACAGTAATCTGCAAGAGGCTGAAATGCCAGAATATGCCTGCCCAAGAGCTGGCGGCTGCGAGCAACCATCACTCGGAGGAATTTCTTCACAGAGCCGTTCCCGCTTTCCCATCGCAAAGGACATTCACTACTTTTTCTTCTTTTCCCTTAGTTTTTAAGGATACTCTGAGCAGCCTAACGTTGACCCCTTCAGGGAAACGTGCTGGGAAGGAGAATTTGCGTAGGGACCTTAGCGCATGCTCAGTGGTTTGGCTTTGGGCGGATTCTCGGAGGCGGGTGACCCTCTTAAGAGTGGCTCGGATGGTTGGCCGGTTTGTGCAGGACACGCCCATATTATGCTGATGGACAGCTCTTTACCTGCCAGCTTGGCTTCCGCAGTGTGAGCGTTGGCCTTGCCCCCCTTCAGGGGAATCCCAGTGGCTCCTCCCGCCCAAGAGTCCAGGGACTTTACTGCAGGGGAAGGAGACCGCCCATTTGCATCCCTTCCTGCCAGAAAACCAAACACTGGCTTAACGCGGAATCTTAAAGTGGTAGAGAAAACTACCAATCCAGTGCTAGAAGCAAAAGACCGGCGTTCATGATTTAATGGGCAGGTCTGGCACGTAAGCTGGAGGTTAGGCATGCAATCAGCACTCAACAAATGCTTGCTGGTTTGAATTGTTTTCCTAGTCTCATGTTTTCCTAGTCTTAGTTGACTAGAACCTAGAATGTTCTGAGTGAGCCTGGCGGGCTGGAAGAGAAACAAAACAAGTAATGTGTAGATAATAAAAACAATCTCACACTAATCTACTTTCCAGGCCTTTTCTGATCTAAGAGTAGACTGGGTAATCTCAATAGGATAGGGAGATACAGCGCAGCCTCACCCTGCCTCGTGCTGTTTTGTACAAGGCCATCCACACCTCAAATTTACACCTCTCAGCTACACTGGTATATGTCAGCTCAGTTCTTTTTGTTTGTTTTTTATTTTCATCTGGAGGACTTTTTTTTTTTTCCATTGCTTTTAGTGAGAGAGAGAGGAACTTCAATGTGAGAGAGAAACATTGATTGGTTGCCTTCTCGTATACCACCAGCTGGGGATGGAACCCGACACCTGGATATATGCCCTAATGGGAAATTGAACCCGCAACCTTTCAGTCTACCCGACAACCCTCCAACCAAATGAGCCACACCAGCAAGTACTGTAAGCTCAGTTCTCACCTGGATGGTCAGATGCTAGTCTGAGAATTCTAAATTAAGATTTTCCTTTGAGTTTCTGACTCCTGAAGAAGTCCCAAACAGCACAAACCTTTACCCACCATATTAACTTGGGTCGCTAAACAGTATCTACTTCCATAGAAGGGAAATAGATTATAAATATTAAAAACAATAACAAAAGCACACAAAATTGTGGGGCTTTATTCTTTTTTTCTTTTTCCTTTTTTGTTTCGTTTTGTTTAAGAAATACATGAGCAAAGAAAAGGGCACATATATCTGGATAGTGAAGAGTTCCCAGCCTTCTAATTTCCTCCTTCTCTCTACCAGCCCTAAATTCTGTGCTTGCTTGCTGAATCATTACATTCTATATTTGGCAGATTTTCATTTAGGAAGCAGGGGATGAAATGTAAGGTGCTGACAGTAGTCACTGACAGTGTCTAACCAAGTACAAGTTCTTATAGTCAAGAAAGAAGCATGGAAATGTGAACTAAGCCCAGGAAGACATATTTTCCCAGCAACCTAGAGCTGAAACCCTTCTTCCTGGTAAAGTGTGTTGTTAACAAATGGAACATTTCTCATGGAAAGTTTCAGCAGAAACTTGATTCTACTGTTATGAATTGAATTGTTTTCCTCCAAAATAAATATTGAAGTCCTAATCCTTGTACCTGTGAATGTGACCTTATTTGCAAATGAGGTTTTCGCAGATGCCAAGTTAAAATGAGGTCATACTGGACCAACATGATTGACGTCCTTATGAGAAGAGAAGAGACACAGATGCAGACATACAAGGAGAAGGCCATCTGGCAAAAAAGGCAGAGATTGGAATGATACATCTTCAAGTCAAGAACACAAAGGATTGCTGGCAACCACCAGGAGCTGTTGAAGACAAAGGATTCTTCACTTAAGCCTTTGGAGAGAGTACAGCCTTGCTTAAACCTTGATTTTGGAATTCTAGCTTTTAGGATTCTAAGAAAGTAAATTCGTTGTTCTAAGCCATCCTGTTTGTGATACTTTATTAAAACAACATTTAGAAGCTAATATATTTACCAAAGCCTTTTTTTTAAATCCCCACCTAGAATTGTGTGAGTTTTTACTGCATCAACTCCTGAAGAGAGACAGTCACACCTTTACAGAAGAAGCATCAGCTGCAAGCAAAGGCGCTTTGTGGAATGGGAATGGATGGTGTTTAAGTGTGCTGGAAGATACATCCATCTGCTTGAGGAGCAGCTCTGTCTTGGTTTTCCCAAAGCTATAGAAAGAAAGCTATCCTTTAGTTGAAGATGAGACTAGTAGATAGTGGAGATATAATTGCAGCCAGTTTTGGAAAATTGCGTATAAATAACTGTACTATGCTCAAATATTTCTCTTTTTTTATATTTTATTTATTTATTTTTAGAGAGAAGAGAAGGGAAGGAGAGAGGGAGAGAAACACCAATGTGTGGTTGCCTCTCACGTGCCCCCCACTGGGGACCCAGCCTGCAGCGCAGGCATGTGCCCTGACCGGGAATCGAACCTGCGACCCTTTGGTTCACAAGCCGGCACTCAATCCACTGAGCCATACCAGCCAGGGCTCAAATATTTCTAATTAATGTTTAAATAACCTCTTATTGTATCATTTCCTTGTTAGGTTTGCTGCAGGATTTGTATGTATCTTAATGACACATAATTCATTTGAAATCTTTTCCAGGTATATTCTGAAAGAGCACATCTGTTATTAGCATAAATAAAAATAAACCTGTAAAGAGTAGTCAGACCTGTGGACTGTAGCATCCAAGGAAGTGCAGAGGAAGCTTTCATTCTTTATTTTATCCTTGCATTAAGTGCATTTTTAAAATATGCATCTATTAATTTTATACTTCTTCTTTCCTATGAAAGTTGAAACTTTTATTGAAAATATGAACCCTATTGTATACAAGACATCACTAGAGATCAAAATTTATAATAATGAAATTTTGAAGTTTCTTACAATCTAATGGTGAATAGGCTTTGGATTTTTTTATTTTGGTAAAATACA
>VMDR010025943.1:0-14243 GCA_007922815.1 Macrotus californicus
TATATGTATGTATACATATATATGTATATATACATGTATATATGTATATATACACATATATACACATGTGTGTGTGTGTGTATAACCCATGGACATGAACTAAAGAGGGAGAATGTGGGTGGGAAGGGGTGTGCAGGGCGGAGGGGAATAAAGGGGGGAAAATGGGACAACTGTAATAGCATAATCAATAAAATATATTTTAAAAAATCAAACTATATCAGTATATTCTTCCACAAACCAAAGCCTTTCTTCCTATATTTTATTACATTTTTTAAAGATTTTATTTATTTATTTTTAGAGAGAGGGGAAGGGAAGGAGAAAGAAATAGAGAGAAACATCAATGTGTGATTGCTTCTTGCATGCCCGCTACTTGGGACCTGGCCCACAACCCAGGCATGTGCCTTGACTGGAAATTTAAATGGTGACCCTTTGGTTCACAAGCTGGCACTCAATCCATTCAGCCACACCAGCCAGTGCTATACTTTATTATATTTTAACAGCTTTATTGAGATGTAATTAATACATAAAAACTGAAGATATTTAAATGATACAATTTGATGAATTTTGACATATGTTTTTACCTGAGAAGTCTCACCACAATCAAGACAATGAACATATCAATCGCCTCCAAAAGACTTCTTGTACCTCTTTCCACATCACCTACCCCAAACCTCCCAACCATTGATCTGCTTTCTAGTTAGTACTTTAGATTGCATTTTCTAGAGTTTTACATAAATGGAACTATATAGTATGTATTCTATTTTAGGCTGGCTTCATTCACTCAGCATAACTGTAATTAGATGCACCAGGGTTGGGACATACATTAATAGTTCATTCCTCTTAATTACTTAGTAGGACTCCATTGTGTGGAAATACCACAGTTTGTTTATTCATTCACTTGTTGATGGACATTTGGGGTATTGCCAATTTTAGCAAAGAAGCGGACTATGAATATTTGCTTATATGTCTTTGTATGGATGTATAATTTTATTTCACTTGGACAAATACCTACAAGTAGAATAGTTAGATCATGTAGTAGGCATTTGTTTACATGTTTAAGAAACTGCCCAACTCTTTTCCCAAGTGGATGTACACTTTAACATTCACACCAGCAATGTACAAAAGTTCAACTTCTTCCACATCCTTGCCAGCACTTGCATGTTTTTTTTTCAGTTTGTTAATAAGGCAAATTTCATTGATCAGTGTTTGAATGTTAAACAAAACTTACATTCCTTAGACAAAATCCACCTGGTCATAATATATTATCCTTTTGTATGTTGTTGGATTTAACTTGCTAAAATTTTGTTTAGAATATTTGCATCTATCTTCATGAACGATACCAGCCTCTAGTTTCCACATGTAACATATGAATACATACGTAATGTCTTTGTCAAGTTTTGGTGTCCACACAATGCTGTGTCGCAGGATGAGTTTGGAAATATGATCTTTTTTATATTCTAAAAAGTTTGTGTGAAATTGGTACTAGTTTTTCATAAAACTTTTGGTAAAATTTGCCTGTGAAACCATTTCGGCTTGGATATTTCTCTGTGGGAAGATTTTTGTTTTGTTTTGTGTTGTGTTGTGCTGTTTGGAAGGGGGCTTGGGAGTTTTGTGGGGGGGGGGTTGTTTGTTTTACTAAATATTTAAATTCCTTTAATAGGTAGATACAGGGATATTCAGATTGTGTATTTCTTCATGAGCGATGTGAGTGTGTCTTTCGAAGAATTTGATCTTTTTATCTAAGTGCTGAAATGTGCTGACATAAAATTGTTCATAATATTACCTTATTATCATTGGAATATCTGTAGAATCTGCAATCATGTCACTTTCCCATTACTGATATTGACTTCTGTCTTTTCTCTCTTCTCCTGATCAACCAAAATTTAGAAATGTTGTATTTTCATTTCACCCCATTAAAAATATTTCTAATTCCCTTTTTGGTTTTCTTTTTTGCTCATGTGTTATTTAGAAGTAGTATGTTATCTGTCTTCAATATTTGGGGAATTTTCCAGGGATCTTTTTGTTATTAACTCTAATTCCATTGTGGTCCAGAAATATACTTTAAATAAACTGAATCCTTTTGTATGTATTGAGAATTGTTTTATGGTCTATAATATGGTTGATCTTTGTGACACTGAAAAGAATATATATTCTGGTATTGTTGAGTAGAGTACTCTATAATTAGGATTCTATTGTAAGTAGAGCCAGAAACCAATAGAAAAATATTGGCCAGATTGGGACCACCTGGATTTAGCATCTGTCTAATTAGGATAATGATGATGACAATAGTGATGGTGATTTTGGTAAATAGGAGCTATTATTTATTGGATGTTAATCATTTTTTCTAAAACTTTCCTTCTAGTTTATTTCTAGAAGAGATGGTCTCCCTTGCATCAGCACTTGCAAAAGCTACTCAGGAAATAATTAAAACTTAGATGATCTAATTATTTCCCTAGTATTCGCCTGGGAGTACTCAATTTTTGGTTTCCCAAACAATGTATTTTAACATTCTCTGATTCTCATTAAAAACCCAAAGTTTGAGATGAAAAGGGCATAATTAAGCAATCTAAGAGACTTGCCAGAAGAACAGCGTATAATTAATTCTGTAGCTCAGGGATTCACAAACTTTAGCATGTATCACAATCTCTAGAGGGTTAAATCACAAGATTTCCCCTCTTGTTCACTATCTTATATCTAAAATTATATTTCAGAGAACTCTGTAGACTGCAGAAAAAAAATGTAAAGATCCTTCAGAGGGGTAACATTGTGAGGTAGTATATTACCCACACCTTTGAGTTCATGAAGACATGCTGGGCAGATTTTAGGATGGAGAAAGAGAAGACTGGATTCTTGGGAAGAGTGGCAAGAAGATGGAAAGATATGCAGGACGTTGAAATCAAGACGGATTTGAGTGGCATGCAGGTCTAGGCTAGTCCTAGAGGCCATTAAAGTATACAGAGGACCTTACTTTCCCACCACCTTCTCTTTTAAATACACTCATTCATCTAATTATTTTTTCTTTCTAGCTTGTTTTCAGCTAATTCTTCTTCTTCTAGCCTTAACCACAAGAATTTAAGGAAACATGGAATGGGAGCAAGGAACCATTTTAGCACCCCTAAATTATCTCCAATTCAAGACTGCCTCTGGACCAACATAAACTTGAGCTTCAGCTTTTCATGGTCCCACTTGACAAGGTGATATCAGTTCCCCTGAGGCCACAGGCTATTCACATAACAACAAGCAGGATCTCAGACCTAGGGAAGCAAGAGATTAGAATACTTCAGGAATATCTTCTCAATTACTATCCCAGGAAAATGCTGAAAACTTCCTCTTTTACTCTCAACTTCTTGTTGAAGTAAAAGAAAATACCCTTCCTTGAGATTATATGATTCATTACAAACATCTGACATTAATTCTAGGAATAAGGCTTGAACACAAAGACATGGAGAAAGCAACAGGGAGGGTCTGATATAGAGTCCATGGGATGAGATGTGGCAACTTCTTACTCTATGTATCATCAGCTCTCACTGCCTGGACAGAAAATTGGTAGACTTTAACTTGTGAAATGCCTCATTCCCTGCATCAGTACCCAGGAAATATGTTAAATTGTGTCAAAGAATGTTAATCACATGAGATAATGTTGACAGGGCTCTAAGTTAGTCCCAGAAGACTGGAATTGCTCATTCCAAATGACCCAATTTATTTGCCAGCACAGGATGTGCTACACTGACCAACCCTCTCAAATAAACGTGGACACCAGTCTAAGACCTGGGGTACCATATTGGCAAGATGACTTGATCTATAAATTCAACACAATCCCAATCAAAATCCCACAAGTTATTTTGTGAATATCCACATGTTAATTCTAAAGTTCATATAGAGAGGTAAAAGACCTAGATTAGCCACACAATATTGAAGAAGAACAAAGTTGGAGGACTGACTTTACTCAACTTTAAGATTCACTATAGTGCTTGCTTCGGCTGCACATATACTGAGATTCAGCATAAAGCCTGAGTAATCAAGATAGTGTGATATTGGCAAAACAATAACAATAGATCAATGAAACAGAATAGAGAGCCCAGAAATAGACCCACGTAAATATAGTTAACTGATCTTTGACAAAGTAACAAAAGCAATATAATGGAGCACAGATAGTCTTTACAATGAGTGGCTCTAAAAAACCTGAACATCCACATACCAAAAAAAAAAAAAAAAAAAAATTCCAGATGCAAGCCTATACTCTTCACAAAAATTAATTCCAAATGAATCACAGAAATACCTGTAAGGATGGCCAAAATCCAGAACACTGACAACATCAAATTCTCGCAGGGATGTGGAGCAACAGGAACTCTCACTCACTAGTGGCAGGAACACAAATGGCACAATCACTTTTGAAGATAGTTATCTTCTTACAAAACTAAACATACTCTCACCATATGATCCAACAGTTAAACTCCTTGGTATTTGCTCAAAAGTGCTGAAAATGTATGTTCACACAATACCCTGCAGAGATGTTTGCAGCAGCTTTATTCATAACTGCTAAAACTCGGAACAAATCAAGATTTGTTTCAGTAGGTGGATGGGTAAACTGGAACATCCAGACTTTAGAATATTATTCAGTGCTAAAATATAAATGGGCTATTGAGTCGTGAGAAGATATGGATGAACCTTAAATGCCTATTACTAAGTAAAAGAAACCCATCTGAAAGGCTACAGAGTATATTATTCCAATTTGTAACTTTCTGGAAAAGGCAAAACTGTGGAGACAGGGAAAAAAACAGTGGTTGCCAGGTTTTGTGGGGTGGGGGATGGAGAGATGAATAGGCAGAGACAGGATTTTTAGAGCAGTGGAAACACTTTGTACGACACTGTAATGATGGATGAATATATGTAATTATACACATGTCCAAACCCATAAAACATACAAGACCAAGAGTGAACCCTAATTTAAACTCTGGACTTTGGGCAATTATGATGTGTCAGAGTACTATATCAACTGTAAAAACTGCACCACTCTGGGGAGAGATGTTGATAATAAGGGAGGCCATGCATGTGCGAGGGCAGGAGGTATGTAGGAAGTCCCTATACTTTTCTCTCAGTTTTGCTGTAAACCCAATACTACTCTAAAAAGTAGTCTTAATTTAAAAGTACTTCAGCTACAGTTACAAATAAAATATGGATCTTTTGTTTAAAAAAAAAGGCAGAATTTTCCCTAGTGATAAGTTGTGTAGACTTATGTCTTGCATTTACGAGGTCTGTCTGGAAAAAGTCAGGCCATTGTTAATATAACAAGAACGGTTTGTGTGACATCGATGTGACCTGGCAGCCAAGGAGAGTGGACTGGAATGCACACGTGTGAACAATGGCGACTTCATTGTACTAGTCAGTGGGGGTGGTAGATGCCACTTGAGTGAGCATGAGTACTGTGTGACCATCGCATTCAAAATGACTGAGTGAGCAGAATGATGAATCTGCATCAAATTTTGCATTAAACTTGAGCATTCTTTCATGGAAACTATTTGGGTGATTCAGAAGGCCACAGCTATGGGCAACTGGTGATTGGCAACTTCATCACAACAACGTGCCCACTCATGCATCACATCTTATGTAGAGGTTTTAGGTGAAACATCAAATCACCAAGGTGACTCATCTTCCCTACAGCCCAGATTTGGTGCCCTGTGACTTCTGACTTTTCACCAAACCAAAATCACCTTTGAAAGGGAAGAGATTTCAGATCATCAATGAGATTCAGGAAAATACAATGAGGCAGCTGATGGTGATTGGGAGACCTGTGTGAGGTCCAAAGGTACCTACTTTGAAGGGGACTGAGGCATCATTGTCCTATGTACAATGTTTCTTGCATCTTGTATCTTCAATAAATGTCTCTATTTTTCATATTACATGGCTGGATACCTTCAGGACAGACCTTGTAATTGACCAATATTTATGGAGAACCCAATATATGCCAGATACTCTGAAGCATTAGGCCCACAAAGAAGATGTCATTCCTTGCTCAAGAGGAACACCTAAACATTTAGGGAACGAAGAAAAGGAATCCAACAGTTACTAAATAGTGTGCTCAGTCTTATGGATAGTGGTAAACACAAGTGCATATGGAAATCCTAAGAGAGCCTCTATCCTTGCCTAGACTGGTGGGTGCAGGAAAGGCTTCCTAAAGGTGTCAGTTTCTGGTGGGTGTTAAAGGGCAAGTAGGAGTTCCAAAAACCACTGATATTGTTTGTTTCCATAGTCTTGCCTTTTCTAGAATGTCATATAGTTGGGTTCATTCCCTAGGTAGCCTCTTCAGATTATTTCCATGTCTTTTGGTGACTTCACAGCTCACTTCTCTTTCAGCGCTAAATATCCCATTTTCTGGATACTGCACAGTTTATTTGTCTGTGGACCTACTGAAACACATCTTGGCAAGCAAGTCTTAGACTCTGGCAAAGTAAGAATATTTACTTCCTCATAATGGCAGTTTGATTAATCAATAAATGAAAGGTCAAATTAAAATGATGTAAAACAGAAAAGTCAGTGACAAATAAACAAAGTTTAACTCTACTGAGAAAGGACAACTATCTGTTTTAGTCCAGTACGGTTGACATGAGTCACCATGAATTTAGTGGCTAAAAACAACACCAATTTAATATCCTTGAGATCTGTAGTTCAGGAGTCTGATGTGTGTCTCGCTGGACGAGAGTCAAGGTGTTGGCAGTATTACATCCCTTCTGGAGACTCTAGGAGAGCATCTGTTTCCTTGCCTCTTCTAGCTTCTAAAGCCTTCATTCCTTGGCTCATGGTCCCTTTGCCGCATCTTCAAAGTCAGCACTACAGCAACTCTCTGACCTCGCTTTCATCACCACATGTCTTTCTCTGACTTGTCTTCAGCCTCCTTCTTCAACTTTTAAGGGTCTTTGTGATTACATTAGGTCCACCTGGATAATTAAGAATAACCTCCCTATTTTAAGATCAATTAATTAGCAAACTGAATTCTGTCTGCAACCTTAATTCTCCTCTGCCATGTAACCTAACATATTCACGGGCTGTGGAGATTAGGATGTGAAAGTCTTTGCAAATTTCCCCAAAGAAGTGAATGCTTTTTGAAATCACTATGACAAGATGGTTCAAAGATCATAAGGAAAATGCAATCACTAAACTACTTTAGCCTTGAGAGGTTAAATGGTTAAAAAGACAAAGCAGTAAAGATAAACATGGGGATGTAGTTAAAATATGTTTAAACCCATTGTTGATTCTACCTGAGGAAAGCTAGTACTCACACATTGCTGTGTATGCACATGGAGTGTGTTAAGGTGTACCTACTGCAGTAGTCTTACCATCTTGAATGCACCGTGTCCCTGTCCCTGAGTTTCACCTAAACCAGTGAAACCTACTCATCCATACTAAGATAGAACTCTTAATGCTTCTCTAGCAATAGCTCTCAGAGATGTAAAGTTGTTTGTGCCCTATCACTTAATAATTCACACTGGGAAACATATGCCAAGGTAATAACCAAAATATAAAGGTCATGAAAAAACATCTTTATAAAAAGTAAAAAAGAAATTACAACAGCATGAAATAGCATAATACATAAAAAAGAGGTGTGTTATAGAAATTGAGGCACAATCTAATCAACAAATGTAACTTAGTTACTAAAACCCATGACATTGGTTGCATAAGAAATCCTCAAATGTTAAAAGAAAATAATGCAGTTTATAAAATGTTATACACTGACAGACACAACTATTTTAAAAACATGTTTAAAATAAAAAGGTAGAAGAATATAAACCAAGACTAGTTGTCTGTATGCGGCAGAACTACAGAGAAACATTTTTTCTATTTTTTTAGTTTCGATACTTATGATAAGCAGGTACTTCTTGTGCAATGACTGCTTTGGGCTGAGTGTGTTCCCCCAAATTCATGTTTAGAAATCCTAACTTCTAAAGATGATGGTATTAGGTGGTGGGGTCTTTGTGAGGTACTTAAGCCATGAGGGTGCCGCCCTCATAAATGGAATTAGTGCCCTTATAAAAAGGGTTATAGGGTTAAAAGGGTTAAGAGAGATTCCGAGCCCCTTCCCCTACATGAGGATACGAAAAAGAAGTCTGTAACCCAGAAAAGGGCCCTCAGCCAACTATGCTGACACTGTGATTTTAGACTTCTAGCCTCCAGAACTCTAAGAAATAAATTTGCAGTGTCTATTAACTACACAGTCTCTGGTATTTGTTACAGCAGCCTGAGTGGACTAAGACAATGACAAAATTTTCTACAAATAAATTTTTCTTATTCACAACCCTCCCAATAAATAGCTGGTATACGTATATAAGTGGATCTAGGAGAGGTTAAATGTTAACATAGGAGATAAACAGGTCTCTCATTCTTCTCACCCAAGTGGGTTATTCATAACATAAAAGCCACATCACAACATAAGACGGTAGCTCACACATTCAACACAACAAGATAAAAGAAAAGCACCAACCAGTAATGGTTCATACATCAATCATATAGGCTAATTATAATTTGTATATTGTCCCAGGTTTGGATGAGAGTGATCTACTTTAGAGACTACACAGAGGGGTGCTGCCTAAGTAGGCCTCATTCAGAACAGAGGGGCTGATAGTGGTCATTATAGGAAAGCCCGACAGCCAGTCCATTGAAAACATTCAGTAATCGTCTGTTGAACAGGGAGCTACCACCCATTCTCCTTATGTTGCATTGCACACAATTTAAGTACAGAGAAGTAAGATTCAGTAGTCCCGAGCTTCTAACTGTCATGTAGAAACGGAGCAAAGAGAAGGAAGAATTGTGCTCTGTATATAGTCACTTGTCACTCCTGGAGTGTGTATAAGTGTGTGGGTAGCATTCCCCCCACTCTTGGACCACTGTAGCTGTTTGAACTACAAATTGGACTTGAGATGCCAGGCAAAAATGTACTTTACTTCTCTATCCCCAAAGTGTGAAACCTGAGGCATCTTTAAGAATGATTGTGGAGCACATGATTCTTTCCTCATAAAACATCTTGGAAGAAACTGGGGCTATACTTTTGGCTCTGGGTTGCAAATGAAGCAGGAAACATTAAAATATTCTGGAGTCCTTCACAAAGGCTCTCAGTCTAAAACTAAATAAGAAACTCTTTTGGAAAAGATGGGAGATCAACAGGTGTGGGCTTTAAGTATGTGCGTTCTCCTTAGCTGACTCTTGGAAGTGTCCCCATGGTCCTATCTCTGGGTGACAGAAGGAGACAAAGCCTTAGGCAGGCTGATGTACAGATACAAAGATACTTAGTTTGTCAGGAGCAAAAAGGAAACTGTGAGTCACTTAGAAAAGAAGGATTAAGTGTTTTAACAAGTATTTTTGCTTTTCCTGGAATTCTTACTAGGAAAAACAGAGCAGTTTCTTTTTTGTTTTAGAGCAACAAATACTATTTTTACAGTTTCAAGAGGAAGAGTATGTTTAAATGTGCAAAGCTAAGTGACTTTCCCAGCTTATACTTCTGTTTCGTTAAGGTCAAACAAATGCCTCCCAGGAGATGAACTGCTACTTGCTCAGACCTCAAAAATCTAGAACACTTACATTTACAAAACTAAGTTTTATAATATTTCTGTGTCTTTAAAGTCCAGGGTATACTTCCATTAAATACTAGTTTAAGTGGTCCTAAAAAACTCAAAAATATAACATGAAAAAAAGCTCTCACCTTGGTTTCTCGTAAAGTTTACCAAATTCACTAAATTTAATCCAAAGCATCAGGTTATCAGCAAATTATGCGCAGATGGTGAGAGAAAGATAAAAAAAATCTCACCACTCTTATCTGGTCTTCAGTTTACAGCACTATACTTACTATTTTTACTGGAAGAGTCACAAATGCTTAAGCGAATGTCCATGAAGGCACAGCTAAAGGAGGTTGTTTCTGCTACTTACATTGGATTTTCAAAACATGGGTGATGAGGTTGGCAGTATGATGTCAAGCACATAGAAAAGTATGTCCCACTTCTGGGTATTTATAGGTTTCAGTTACCAGGAAAGTGATGTCTCCCTGGTGGTGGCTGATGGTTGAAGTGACCACCTTTTCTATATGAACACCTTGAGCACCTCTATGACTGGTATATTTTGTCAGATTGGGACTCTGGCCAACGAGAAATAAACTCACCCAAACAGAACAGCTGTTAACGTGCAGCTGGAATCAACAGGGCATTTATTAAAGAAGTTGAGCTTGAATCACAGTCAGCCAAAAGGAGAAACAAAAGGCCCAAAATGTACTTCTTGTAAAAAGGCACCATTAAATATTTTGCTTCAGGGAAAAGTTCAATTTTAGACAGTGACTAGGTATACAGCTTGCATGTTTCTCCCTCAATACTGATAAAGAATGTATCACACTATATAAATTATATCAAGTGTACATTCTTTTATTTTAATATCTGAATCCCCTCCCATGGAGAATCCCCATCTCCCCATGGAAACTGGAGCTCCTCGTGGGCAGAATCTGTCTTATCACCTTTGTATCCCCACTACCTACCATGACGCCTGAAGAGTGGAGACAGTAGAGAATGTGATCAAGCAATGCAGTTGTGATAATAACTGGAATTAAAGGCAGAACGAAACAGTAAAGTCTGAGAGTGAGAATTTGTCCATATTCCCAAGACTGTCCAAGGAAGAGGACACTCATTGAATGCAAGTATTCCAGGTCTTTGGAAAGAAACATTAAATACCTAATATCTTGTGGAGGTAAAAAACAAAAGAGCTATCTAATGATTATAGACTAAAATATGTCATGAGCATTTTGGCCAAGTCACAGTCAGAATTGTTTAAAGGGAGGTGATATAACCAGTTGTGAATGGTGTTGTAAATGTATTCAGCAAACATTGAACATTCAGGTTCCTTCCAATTTGACACTTGATTCTTTTTTTTAAGATTGTATTTATTTTTTAGAGAGAAGAAGAAAGAGAGGGAGAGAAAAGTCAGTATGTGAGAGACATATCGATTGGTTGCCTCTCACATGCACCCCAACCAGGATCGTACCCGCAACCCAGGCACATGCCCTGACTAGGAATCGGATTGGCAACCTTTCAGTTCGCAGGCTGGCATTCACCCCACTGAGCCACACCAGCCAGGGCTGACGCTCAGTAGTTGATCCCTGAAATGGAGATGGCCTATTCACGTGGCCACGGTAGTTTGTTGCACATATCCCATAGTGATGGTCTTCACCCTTGCTCTTACTCTGTAGTCAAAGCGGAGAAGTGTCCTTGATGGTTTTGTTTTCTAAAGTAACTTTCCCAACAAGAAGGAAATAAGGGTTCTAAGATAACTTGATTTGAAAATCAAGTACATCTTTAATAAATTACAGATTGACTTTGTGGCACTAGTCTTTCACAGATTCAGTTAGCATTACATGAATTTTAGGAGGATTTGCTAATGTCCAGAAAGAAAACGAACACTGTTCAACATGTACCTGTCAAAATTGTGGCAGCTGCATTTTCTTATTAACCTCTCTGCCTCAGTCTTGTACTGCTTAACCCATTTTCTACGCAAGAACATAGGACATGCCACCACACCCTTCTCTGTAAGACCCTTCAACAGCATTGAGTTGCATTCAAAAGGAAGTCTAAACGGCCCTGAATGATCTTTGCCCTGACTACCTCTTGGCCTCTCTCTCTGTTACTCCCTCCTTTGCTCCATGATCAGAGAATTTAACAATTTACATTTCCCAAATGTGACCAGTCATCCTCATCACATCACACCAGCAATTTTCTACCTGGAACAATTTCGCATTAAGGGGACATTTAATGATATTTGAAGATATTTTTGGTTATCACAATTCTAGGGAGTAAAAGCCAGAAATGTTACTAAACATTTTACAGTCCATAAGACAACCCCTTTAATCAGAGAATTAAGCAGCCTAAAATTTCAGTAGTGCCTTTGTTGAGAAATCCTGCTTTAGATAAATGGTCACAAATGAATGATTGCAACAAACATTGAGAAAAGTCCCTTTAAAACAGCCTCTAAAACGGGGTTGGCAAACTATGGGCTATGAGCCAGGTCTGGCACACTGCCTACTTCTGTAAATAAAATTGTATTGGCACACAAGCATGCCTGTTTATGTGTTGCCCTTATGTCTGTGGCTGCTTTTGCAGCCAAGATGAGTGGTTACTGCAGAGACCATATGGCCCACAAATGCTAAAATATTTTCTGTCTGGCTTTATACAGAAAAAGCTGCCAACTCCTACTCCAAAGCACCCCTACTATTCTGCTCCTAAGGTTGTAGAAAGCCTAGTATACGATCATGTAGATGAGAAAGAGAATAATTTTTATCAACCGTCACACTATTTCTGTTTCAGAAGGTACAGGACAATTAGATAGCCATCTAGTCTTCTAAAAGAAGCATTTCCTATAAACTAAAAATGAGTTGTGCTGGCGAGATACCATTCAAAACAGTAGTTCAGGGCCTGGAAGAAGGCAGGCGAGGTGGAGTAGGGTAGGAAAAGTTGAGTTGTCAGATTTTACTATTTCTTCCCCAGCAAGAGCTCCACTCGGCCTCCTCTGAGCACAGCCTGCCGCCATGTCTTTGAGGCAGGCAGATCGCGTCACGCCTCGGTTTCTGGCACTCGCTGGAATTCGCAAGGAGAAATGATTATAAGGAAAACAGCTAGTCCAGCCAAGCCTTTGGCAGCCTCACTGTAGCTCCTCAAAAATGTGGGCTTGCTTTATTGTTGAATCTTTCTTTAACTCCGGCAGATTGCTAATAACATGAGAAGCATGCAGCAGGAGTGATAAGTGTGTGACACTTGAAACGTCTACTAGGTTGTCCCCATGGCAATTGTTGACAAACGCAGCAGCTGAGCAGCACAGAGCTGTTTCAGATACGCGAAATGCCAGCTCAGTTCGGAAGCCCTGATTTTATATAAACAGCAATTTATTGTGTTTATAGTAAAGAAAATCATTTCCTCACAAGCACTGAGTACTCACATGCACATACATGCCATATACCACTTCTTACCTCACGAGGTATTTAGAGTGAGGGCAGTATCCCAGGAGCTATAGAAAAGGGGGACAAGTTTCTGTCACTAGCCAAGCGGTCCATGTTTTCCCTGGTGTGGGGGTGGGGGTAGATTGGGGAAGGTGCTGCTTCTGTAATTGGAACATACACAAATCAGGCGAACCAAAATCAGAATCTTCCCAGATGTTTCTGAAAACAGTCTGGGCAAGCAGCTAAATAGTTAAGTTTTGTATAATAAAATGTAAATTGTCCCAAGGGCACATTCCCTAAATCAACAATATGATCCACAAGGCCGACGCTAACCCAAATATTACCTTTGTGATGGAACCTCAGACAAGTAACAAGACCGGGAAACTGAATTTAAGATTCCTACTTGAAGCCAGAGATTCTAAAAGGGAGTTTTTCCTAGGGAAACAAAGAACTTAAACTACATCAATTATAGGAAGTCTAAATATACTCTAACCAACAAAGAAATTTAAGCAGGATGGGGGCCATAGATGTCAGAATCTGCTAAGGAGTGTGTAACAACTCACCTGCCGAATCAACTAGCCCTGGGAATGGATGATGCTGAAGCGTTGGACCCATACCTGGCTGTCACTGGCAGTCGGTGGCACAGGAGAGGGACAGGAGAAAGGCAGGAATTGAGGGTCCTATAGAAATTAGGGAAAAAAATACCATTAACTATAGCAACAAGAAAAATAAAATACTTAGGAATAAACTTAACTGAGGATGTAAAAGATGTGTATTCAGAAAACTACAGAACACTGAAGAAAGAAAATTAAGAAAGACACAAATAAATGGAAGCACATACCGTGTTCACGGATTGGAAGAATATCATTAAAATGTCCATACTACCCAAAGCAATCTATAGATTCAATGCAATCCCTATTAAAATACCAAGGACCTATTTTACAGATATAGAAAAAATACTTGAAAAATGTATATGGAACCATAAATGACCCAAAGAGCCTCAGCAATTTTGAGAAAAAAGAACAAAGTAGGAGGACTCACAATACCTGATATCAAACTATATTACAAGGCCACTGCAATCAAAACAGTCTGGTACTGGCATAAGAACAAACACATAGATCAATAGAACAGAATTGAGAGCCCAGAAATAAATCCACACTTTCATCATCAATTAATATTTGACAGAGGGCACAGGAACATAAAATGGAGTAAAAATAGCCTCTTCAATAAATGGTGTTGGAAAATCTAGACAAGTACATGCAAAAAAAAAAAAAAATGAAACTAG
>VMDR010025944.1:0-14238 GCA_007922815.1 Macrotus californicus
TTCTTTTTTCTTTTGGAAGAATATACTTGTTTCCTTTTCTCTATACCAGACTGGGATCTTGGCTCCAACTGCTATTGGAGAACCTGTTATTCTTATGTTCTTTAATCATTCTCTTCACAAATTTCTCTAAACTGGAGTAAATTCAAATGCCTACTTAAGACCCAAGCAGAAAACAAAATGGAGAGAAAAAAACCATGTGTCAGAAACACAATGGTGTGAGCTAAATGGCAGTGGCCACTGGTCCCAGACTTCAATGTCCAAAGGATAGACCTCAATGAGAGACTATGTCCATGCACAGAAAAGGGTTAAGAAACTCGGCATTGAAGAATGACTGAGATCGGCTGTCTGAGGGCTCGGGGACTGCGAAATTCCAGTGCCTCATTTTTGTGAGGGAACACCAACTCAGGTTCCAGGTTTTCAGGTTTTCCAGACATGGCAGAAAGTTTCATTGTGAAACTACAAGTTCCCATGTTCCAACGATGAGCATTAATTCAGCTCTTCCCTCCGGGGCCTCCAGTTCAGGACCGCTGCTCTAAGTGCCCTCATGGTTCGTCTTGTTCGCTTCACCTTTATTTCCCCTCTTTCCTCGGGATTTCACGGAATTTCTTTTCCTGATTTCCTGTGATGACTTTTTAGACAGATATGTCATTTCTAACTTTTCATACTACCTTTATCACGCAGGGAGAAGGCTGTCATCTATAAGCCAAGGAGAGACGCTTCCAACAGACTCTTTCTTCACAGCCCTCGGGAGGAACAAACTACGCTGTCACCTTAATTTCAGACTTCTAACCTCTGGAACTGTGAGAAATTCAATTCCTGTCCTTCAGGGCGCCCTTTCTGTGGTATATTGTTACAGCAGCCTGAGCGACCCTGACAACATCTAAATCAAATCATACACATTCTCTGTTAAAACCCCCCGAAGCCAAAGGCCTTTCAGGACTCCCAGTGATCTGTCCTCCCCTGCTGTCGCCTCTGTGCCTGTCCTGCAGCTCTGCCCTCACTCCGGCTCCGGCCACACCAGCCTGTCTGCTGTCCCACCACCACCAGGCATGGCTCCTCCCTCAGGGTGCTTTGCCCTGCTGGGCCTTCTGCCAGGAACCTTCTTCACAGGGTACTCACCTGGTTCTCTCTCCCCCTCCCTCAGGCGCTTGCTCCGGCACAGCTGTTTCAGTGAGGCCTTTCCTGGTCATTTGATCTAAAATGGTAATGCCCACACCCTATTTTCTATCCCCCCTTGCCTGCATTCTTATTCTCCTTAGCCCATGTTACTATCTAATGTAGGATATATTTTATTTATTGTTTCTATCATCCTGCTAGAATATAAATTCCACTGGGGACAAGGATTTTTGACTGTTTTATTTACTCCTTTAGCTACAGTGTCTGACACACAATTGATGCTCAATAAATAGTTCTTGAATGAATAAACAAATTGATGAATGGAGAAATTCTCTATATCAATTAGAACTCTTTCTTCTTCCTAAATGAAAAACCTTGGCAATATTATTAAATTTCCACAAGCTTACAACACACTGTAATATAAAACCTTGTCTGATCTTTTTTCTGGTGTTGTTAATTTATCACACCATATTTAATCATTACATAATATTATTTAAAGCCCCCAATTAGTTTCAAAGGAGAGTTAGAAGTCTTTTTTCTTCATAATTGCCAATGACTCTTTTAATCATCTTTTTCCCTGGTAAAATAAATCTAATAAATCTTAAATAAATCTAATTTCTCTGTGGTTCCAGATCGCCCCTCATCCCATTCACAAGGTTTCTTCTCGGTCATTTTATACATTTATTTTTATAGTATGTGAGTTGCTACAACCATATTCCTTGGTTTTATCTCTATGGAACTAATAATTGAAAGTCTCAGAGCCTTGCTGTAACAAATGTACAATGTCTGCTTTCCTAATAAAGCTATAGATTCATGCTTTCTACATGAAAAAGAAATTCCAAACAATACTAAAACCACTGTAGCTTTAATAGGATGCTGAAGATAAATAGTAATAAATTATTAATTTCCAAAGGTTGAATCATTTTCTAAACTTGACAAGAAATAATGAGAATTAGAAACCCTGTGTTTTCAAAAATATGGCCTGGAAATGTCTGAGAATGATGTTAACTACCCAATGAGGCGCACTGCAGCTTCCAATGTCTTCTGTTTCAGTATGTAAGCCCTTGAGCTAATCCTGTCTTTTCGCGAAGGACTTCTCTGACTGCTGCCTTCCTCCCCACCATGTGACTCACAAGATTAAAAACCATGCCTTCCCTAAATTCTCTTCCACTCTATGAATATTATTCATGCTGGGCAAGGGACAACTCACAAATTGTTTAAGTTGTCATCAGTGTAAGATTCCTTGTTGGAATTTTTTTGGTCTTTAGCGAACTATGTTTTTAAGCAGCCATTCACTCTGCTTTTTAGCAGGTTACTGAAGGAATGCTCCAGCACTTGAAGCTTCAATTACATCGTATTCTTCAACTTGAACTCAATGGCTTCCAGGAAGCATTTGTCAAAGGAGGCCACAATGGGAAGCAAAAGAGATGCATAATTTCAGCCCTAAAATTGCTAGCTCCTGGCAGGGAAGATTAAATTAACATCTTTCAAACAGGCAGAGGCCAAAAATGCAAAATGGGTGGTGCTAATCAGAAGTGCTGGAGGGATTCAGAGAAAGGAGAGAGGACACAGGTAAGGCCTCAAGGGAAGAGGGCAGTATCCTACCTGAAATTCAAGGGTGAGCAAAATTAGGGCCGATAGGGTAAAGAAGAGGACATGGCAGTCAAGAGAAATAGCACAGGCAAAAGCATGGGCATCTTTCCTGAGGAATCTAAATGGAGGATAAAAATCTTCAGCCTCTATCCTTTCCTCCAAAACTGCATGGTGGCCTGGCCCCATGAGGTTCTGAAAGCACCCCTAGCCTGAAGCCCATGCATATCAGGTGAGAAAACATGAGAAAGGCTGTCCCTGGAATAGTAGTAAGTAGTCTCTTACTTTCTCCACTGTCGTTTGAAGAAAATAAATAAGCAAATGTCAGATTCAAATAGATCCCTCAAGAAGGATAATTTTAGTTGACTGTTTGGGACTGGAAGCCTGTCTGGGCACGTACAAGTACACAGATATCAGTTACCTTCAGTTACTGAGGAGGAGCAGGTGTCTAAACAAAGCTGCTGCTAGCCAAACCAATTTCAAATGGCACTGTGTTCCTCCACAGCCCCAGGGATTAGTGAGCATGCGGCAGGCCCAAGATCACCTTCTTTACTGATGGCTTTTGAGGACACCTGTACTTAATTAACTATCATGGCCAATGGCTATGTCTGAGCCTGACATTTGGTTCCCAAAGAATCGTGAAGTTATGATAATATAATGTTGAAGCTTAGAACCTGGAGAAAGTGACTCCCTACTATCTGTCCCAGGTTCTGTGACTTCTGGTCTCCCTGAGCTCCCATTTAATTCTAAGTTAGGCACAGTTGCAACGTACTAGGTACAAAGCTCACTGCCAAATAGTTGAGGGAAGAAGAGAAACACAGCGATGAATAAGGCATTTGATGGCTCAAATAGTGTAAAATTGTCTCTGCTAACTAAATAGCGTTGAGTAAAACTGAGGCTATGAAAGATACAGATTATGCCCAGAGGAGGCTGGGGGTAGGGTGATTAAGTTTGAGAAAAGGTTTCTGTGATGACCTTGAGAGGTATCTCTGTCGTGTTCTGCAGAGCAGACACTATCAGGATTGGGAAGGGAGATGTTCCATGACAACAGAAGAGCATAAATAAAGGCACATAATATGAAAATGCATGATGTGTGTGGAAAATGACCAGGATCCCCATGTGGCTAGAGCAGATATGATGAAAAAATATGTTTTAAAGGGTAGGTTGAAGCTAGATGATGGGGAAGTTTAATGCCAGACTAAGGAGGTATAATTTTTTCTATATACAGATAATAGTTACTCAACATTTTGAGCAGGAGAATATAGCATGATCATATGTATGCATTAGTATGTGAAGGGTGGCAGAATAAGCCACCCCAAAATATGCCACTTTGGCCTATCGATTATTTTGAGCAGAAAACAATTGAGAAGCAACAGATAGAAGAAAAACTCTTTGCCTTCCCCCATTTGCCTTAAAACAAAGACATAAATTTGTAAAGGTATCTCCCCTCCCCTTTCTACCAGGAAGTGACAGAAGTTAGTCACTGAAGTCTGATCAACTTCTTGGGCCAGAGATGCTACCAAAGGAATCTATATAACAAATTTGGCTAAAACAAATCCTTATGTATCATTAGTTTCTCCATTTATTTGCCTTCCCACCATTTGCTCCCTGGAAGCTCAGTCCCTTTCCTCTGTCTTGTCACTTCTCTAAACATTTATTGTTCTTTTTCTAAGGTGCTCTAAAAGCTGAAGTTCTAAGCAACCCTCTGAGCTGCTCACTGCTGAGTACGCACTCCCATATGTATGCACAATTCAGTGGTCAAGAAACTTCTGTTTGTTTTTCTCTTGTTAGTCTGTCTTTTGTCAGCCTAATATACAGGATCCCAGACAAAAACCTAAGATGGAAAGGAGGAACATAATTCTCCCCTCCCCCTCTACATATGGTGATAGAAATGTGAACGACTGGCTGGAGATTTTTTTAAAGGACACTTAGGACCAGCAATCACCATATTCCTAGGGGAAGGTAATGAAGGCCTGGCCTGGTCCAGAGAGAGTGAAAAGGGCCAAAAAGAGGTAAGTTTCAAATTGGGCCAAGATACAGTGATGAGCAGATGGCTCCACAATTTCTGTTTTGAGTTAATATTTGTCTGCCATCTCCCACCACATTTTTCATGAGCATCCGTCTCAGGGAATAGGACCTCAACCTATTTCTAGATGTTCTACATCTTCACAGACCACAGTGAGCTATTCATAGATTAAAACTGGCAAAGGATCTGAATTCAAATCCAGTAAGTTGGAGGACAGAGATACTTTCAAACGAGGAAGAGGAAACAGTGAGAGACTGTTCGTGAAGGAAGGATACTGGAGACACATTTGCTCTTAAGCTTCCAGGTGGTCTTCAGTGTGGGATCGCCCGATGGTAGCTAGAAAAGCTTATTTAAGGTTCCCTCGTGGCATTTGACAGAGGTGATGGCTGCTGTTTCAGATGTCTGCGATCATTTGTTTGTGTTCATCCGTTTGTTTGGAAGGTCATCTATGGGGAAAACATAAGCTTGAGTTCTTGTGAGTCTTCCAAATTGAAAACAAGAAGACAAAAAATATTCTCAGAAATCAAACTCCTTCTAGAAAATCTCAGTGGAGTGTCAAGGCAAACATTACAGGAAACCTTGTTACAGAGCTACGAAGGCCACAGTTGTTTGTCTTTTAGGGGGAAACCAGGCCTTCAGCCAAATGGCTCCCCACAAAGTTCATTTGTTTTTATTTCATCTACTGAGGCTGGTATTTGCATAAGAAATTGCTTTTGGCCCTACAAAATGGATCATGGGTAATATCTTCTTTGAATCCAATCTAGAACTTCCTCTTTCCCAAAGATTCTGAGGTCGGGAACTTCCCTTGTGATTTTGGGGAGATCCCGAGACCACACCTCCCTGGGGCAGCCTGTGTGCCTTGCCTCAGGAACAGGAAGGGCAGCCTATTCAAGAGTAACTGGAAGTAAAAGAGTCAGAAGGAAAATGCGAAGAGTTTCAAATTCCCCTGAAAGTAAAGCTAACGTCCTCCTGTGCTTCCTGAGTAATTATTAAAATTTGTATTTGTTGAAAATTTTAAAAAGATTCAGATCATTGGGCTTAATATCTTGAAGTGATCTTGCTTAGCATCTAGATAATCATCTGGAACAATTTCGGCAATTGCTTTTACTGCTTCTAAAACACTTTTGTAAAACATGATTTTTAAAAACCCATTTTTACATGGCAAAAACAAAACTATAAGGCAACTTGGGTACCCCAGGCAGGGTGGTTTGGATAAGTTCATTCACAGTTATGCCTGAGCAGCAATGGTGAACCAACTGATATCTTAGGAGTGTTACCCGAAAAGAAGTGTTCACAGCCTAGGATTCTGAGCAACTATGAGCATGTGTGCACACAAGTGTGTGTACATGTATGTGTGTGTTTGAGGTTTGCCTCTACTTGAAAGCAGAAAATTTGCATAACTTTGCCGTGTAGGGGACAATCTTTATCCAGAAAGAGTTCTTGATTCCTGTATTATATCCTCGCCTTACAGTTTAAGGAAGCTAAAAACATCATCTAAAAGAAAAAATATGCTTAGGAAATCCACTACGCCTCTTTGATTTTCAGGTGGTTTCCACAAAGCTGACATGGGGTTTTTGTGTGTGTGGCGGTCACTCTTACAAAATAAATAAACAAATATATAATAAAGAAGATGTTTTAACAAGACTATTTTACCCCTGTGTTTGGTCCTAAAACCAAATATTTTCAAGATAAAAAACTTCCAAACCAAGAGGAAACGGACAAAAGCCTTCTTTGTGAAAATGCCTTCTTGCCACTAATGAGAATGATTTCAGGTAACTATCCCTCACCGTGATGCAAATTCTCCCAGCGCAGGGTCAGTGTGGCATTGGGAGTGGACAGTATAGACCCTTTCTCCAGGCCTCAGACATCATCTCAAATTAAGTTCTCGGTGTCTAAGCCTCCTTCTTGCTCATCCCCAACCAGCGGCCTCTCAGGCTGAACCTGGTCTAAATATGACAGCTCCACGAGGTCCTGCACTCGGTGGAAAAATACCATCTGCACATGTTATCTACCATCCTCCACGGTGGTAAGGCACTGATGACACGTAGGACTCCAGGCTTCCAGAGTCCTTTCCAGTAATTAACTATTTCTAATGGCAGGTGTCCATGAGTCACTCCACCCTATAGAAGCCATGTTGATGACTGACTTGCCCTCTGAAAATCCTTAACACAGCAAAGGCAGAGCCAAGTTCAGAAAGTGGGGCCTCCGAAGAAATGGGTCACCCCACATGTGAACTCAGGAAGTGAAAATATGGCCTCAGTCTCAACTGCATGGGAGAATTTTTTTTAGGCAGCTAAATATAGAGTCCCAAACTGGAAGACAGCCAAGCTCAGGGGCCAGCTCCAGGGGCCGGCACAAGAGCACTCGAGGATCCCTAATTGCCACAGGTGGGTTATATAGTCTTTTAAATCTCTCCTAAAAATAAACTTTTAATGTGTCTCACTCCAGGCATTGATTGCCTTGTCATTTTAAAATTCAAGATGAAAAGAAGTGGTGGTGAAGAAGAGGAAGAGGTGGTTATTCTGGGGAGATCAGACCTACATTCCATGAGTTGCTGGGGGGTGATTTGGAACGTTGATTTTCTTTCTTCTGCTTAAAATTTCCAACAGACACCCATGTGATTTGTTCCTTACAGTATTTGCTTTGTTTTGTAAAGTCTGAGAAATGTATTTGGCAATCTGATTTCTCGCTGCCCCAGTCTTCAGCCTGGAGGTGCCAGCCACACACAGCGTAAAGTGAGCCCAACATAAAGGCCAGCAAGGTCGCTTCTCCAGTCCCCACAGGGCCCAACCTCCTTGGGTGCAGTGAGGGAGGGGTGACAAAACCCAGTGGGTATGAGCAAGGGCTTTGAAGCCAGAGAGACCCACAGTTTGAATCAGGATCTTGTTCTTTACTTCCATTTCCATGTGCAAGCTTTGGATCATGTTTCCACCTCAGCAGTAATAAGGCCAAACCCTCTTTCATCTGTGAGCTCAGATGAGGGAACAGTGCAGAGGGGTTGTCAAAGGGCCGAACACATGATACCATCCAAACACCTTAGGGGATCCGACTTCGCTACTCAATAATTATCTTGAACAATTTAGGTAATGCAGTTGCTTTGACTGTATCTAGATCACTTTTGTAATACATGACTTGGTACTGGGTCTAGAGAATTGGGGGCAGCGGTTGGTTTTACCAGGGGCAGTGGTTCCGTGGGATATTTCACAGAGAATAATTTTATGACTACCAGAAATGCAGAGGGTAGACTCTGCTCTTCATTGGCATTTCTAACGTCCCTTGATCTTTCAATGTGATTCCTGATTTAACGTCACCAGAAAGTGAGTGCATTAAGGTAGTGTTCCATCACCAGAAACCCAGCTATGACAAATGGGCTCCGGGTTTATATGTTTCCCATTATTGGTCTTCTGTACTTTCATAATGTGCATGTTCCCCTTCCTCAAAAGTACATCTGCACCTCTCACTTGCTGCCCCACCCCCCAGTCTAGTAACTATCTAGTACTCGGTGAACTGGCAGTCAATTAGCCGTCGGACACACGTGGAACCATTTGCTGCTAGAGGTTTCTCCAGAGACACAACCTACCAGCTGAGTTTCCCAGCTCGTCAGAGCCACTGTGTCCACCCAAACCCCTGTATTTAAATATAGTCCTCAACAAATAGCTGTTCTTTTTGCCACCAGTTTGCCCTGTTTGGTTTGACTGCTTTTGTTTTAATCCAATTCTACTCCTTTGTGTTTTCTTCCTACAAGCTTTTTTTTTTTTTAGGGGTTTTTATCTGAGACTTTTGGCTTTCTGAGGCTGGGCAGGTAGGCTTGTGTGGCTTGAATTTTGTTTATGTGCTTTTAAAATTCTAATTATAACTCTTTGGGGAGCTGCTCTGCAAAAGAAGAGCTGGATGGGTGGACTGACACGCTGGCAGGGATTAAATATACATGTCACTTTGGGGCTGGGTGCAGCTGCCACGGCTAATAATGCCACACAAACTCCCTGTGAGGGAGTTTGCTGTGATACTTGGTTATGTTTCCCCGGGTGCTTAGAGGACGGGGTTGATGGGAAGAGAATGTAGTGCTGCCTCTCCCAGCTGATTTAGGGGTACCAAGGGATCCCCTAAAACAATCCCCCTACGTCATTCTCTGCAAACGCTCCAAATCCGTCTGACTGAAAAGCCAAGTGTGTAGTCTGACAATCCCTGCTAGAGTTATGGAGAGCCACTTTTACATATAAGGGACAGTCACTGAGAGGTGAGGGCCAGCAGTAAGGAGACAATGTAAAGTCAAGCTCCTGAGAAGGAAAAGCTTTGGCGTAGGGAACCTATTTACACACTCTGTTTATAAAACGTGTTCTTGTTTAAGGATACCCGCTGAGGAACCTCAGGATTGCTGTCGCCCTCCCCTCCCACCACCCCCCTCTACCACAGAGCCTACAGTCTACCATGCCCATGCGGTCTTTGGGGCTAAGAATTGTCTTTTTCCCTGAGTAACTATTGTTTATCATGGTTGGCAGAGGTAGGGGCTGGGGGAAGGCAAGAAGAACATCAGGCTGCTTACACCCTTGCTTCTCAAAGCACAGCCAGGACCAGCAGTAGCATCACCTGGGCTTTAGCCCAGACCTACTGAATCGGAGCCCAGTGTATTTTCACAAGGTCCCCAGAGGATGTGTGTGAACATTAAAATATAAGAGACACTGAATCACAACTTCATGCAGGTTGATTCTTTTTTTTTTTTGGCGGGGGGTTGTATGTTTGAAAGGCAATGCATTGCTTTGGGATGTAGAAAAGGGATAGGTGGACACCAGAGACTGCTCCCCATTTTATGTCTTGATAGATTTACTTGAATGTCCCCAAGGCCCATCAGCTTGTTGGTTCCTATGCCTGTAAGATCAATACCCTCCACCTGCCAGTGGCCAGGTCTCAGTCATTCCTCATTCTTATGTCTGTCCAGAGGTTCCCAGCAGGGAGGGAAGTAGTTCATGTACACTCAGGCCACTGTCTGTAGCTCTGGCCTCCTCTGCTCCAGCTGTTGCTCTGTTTGGGGGCAGCCTCTGCCTTAGATCTCTGAAGCTTGGATGTTCCTGTAGATATGGTCTCCAACTGCCCACAGAGAACGGGGACACATTCCAGATCTCCAAGGCCCCGACCAGCTGCACGAGGCTCCTGTCACCTGGAGGTCTTTGCCATCTGCTTAATGGTCTCTAATACTCACTGCTCTTTCTGGTGAGGCCATTTCCCTTTTAGTGGCCACCACTTTTCTGGAGAGAGAGCCAGGGATTGAGAAGGTTGGAAGAAGGGGCCCATGCAAGATAGGTAGAATTAGTGGCCAGTGGACAAACATGGAGGTGTTGAAGAAATTCAGCATGAAGAGGCTACTATTTAATGTAAAATGTTTTTTGTTTTTTTTGTTTTTTTTCTGTGTTGTGCTATAGTACAAGCGTTCCTCCATTTCTCCAAGCAAATCTTTAGTGAAGTCTGCTGTCTCCTACTCTTTGGCAAGACAGCTGAGGTCAGAAGGACTATGTCTAGCCTGAAGTCAGGTGGTGTGGCGAGAGGCGATATCACCTCATCTTAGAAGGCACACCAGCTAGCTAAGTGACCTAGATTTCAGCAGAAGCAAGAAGTTGGGGAGAACAGTATCTGTGAGTGTAAGCCCCAGAATTCATAGAAATCTTGGGGAAATCACTGGATTTGCCACAGAATATGGGATAAGTAAGTCTGAAGTGATTTTTTTTTAAGGTAAAGGACTGTGTGCCCCAGAATGCTGAAGGGACTTGGATCACCTAGGAGACGACGACACTGCTGAGTACAATTGTGCCCTTTCCACCAGGACACAAAGGCACTGAAGGCTAAGAGATAGGCTGAGTTGAGGTTAAGAACAGCCACTGCCATCAGATTATCCTTGCCCTGAGGACCCCATTGTCATTCCTTCAAGTCCAGCTTCCATCCCCCTCTCCTCTCTGCCCCTGTCAGCTGTGTGTGTCTGAATCCTAAACCTGGACAAAGTTCAAGTTGCCTCCAAAGGACCCCAGGGCCTCAGAATCATCAGTGATGTTTAGCAGCCTAAGAAAGCTTTGCCTACTGAGTGCACTTGCACGATCTCCAGGGGAGGCCACCAAGTCATGACACCAGCATAGCTGTGACGAAGAGACACAAAGGCAAGAGAATTGGAGTTCCCTTAGCTGCAGCCAGGCAAGCATGAGAAGATCCTGGCCTTTCTTACTCCTCACAGTTTTTCTTTCTCCCCCTACCCAGCCCACTGCCTGCCAGACACACACAGTTAGTTGAAGGGAATGACTGAACCTTATTTTATGCAGAAGTGTTGACTGGTGCAAACCTGCATAGCTGGTCAGCAGATGCTCGGTTTTCTTGACTCAGGCTTATAGCACTCATCATTTCCTCCAAAGTCTGAGAATCCATCACTGTCCAGTCTTGGTCTGCAGTTTCTTTCATTGTCTCTAATGGCCCTCAGCCTTTGGAAGCATGAGAATCACCTGGGGCGACTGCCCAGCCAGCCTGGCTGCGATTTTGAGGCTGGGGTCTACAGCCCATGTTACAGGGAGAAACCCTGTGCTAGGACTTGGCCATCGGTTTCCCGTTGTGCTCACTTCAAGCTCCCACTCTCCTGTGTCCTTTTGCTCCTACATGGCCCACAGATCCTTAACTTCCTTTCAGGGGTAGGTTCTTCCCTTTTGCTTCTGGTATATTCTTGTTTGGGCAGTCACCTATTTCACCAGCTTAGCCAGGACCCTCTTTTTTAGTTTCCCTGATCCCTTCACATTTTGTTCCCTAAAACCCTCTTCTAATTCTTCATAATTCTGCCCTTCTTCCTGATTCCTCTCTCCACTTAACATTCTGGAAGAAAAAAAATCACCTTGGTAATAGCCCCTTTTACGCAGACCAAAAAGCAAAACAAAACACATTTACATTTTAAGGGGAACTTCTCTTTACTATCATTAAAATATTTAAAATACCAAAAACTTCATATTTACAGGATTAACAGAGAAACCTCAGACCCAAGGGCGAGGAAGGAGCAGCGACTGACGTCATCCTCTTCAAAGTGTCGCCGTGGCCCGACCCTGTTTCCCCGTAACCGGGCTGTTCTCAAACCGGGTTCCTGATGAGACCGGCAGCGCTGGAGAAATTGTTTTCACTGTTCCCAGTCACCATGACAACGAAGGACGCTACTGTTGCAGTTAATAATCAGTATATTCCTTACTCCAAATGAAAAATGAAATGTCTTGAAGGTTTACATTTACTAAATGGAGAGGGAAAGGGAGTGCTTAAAACATATTGTAGTTGCAGAAACAAGAAACTCATTTTTCAGGTATAAAGTTGAAGTTTTACACTCAACTCACTTTTTACTCATTCAAATTTCTTTTTTGGTAAAGGTCCTAAAGCTTTGAAGAGAAAGGAAAGAGGAATTAAGAATTGAAGCTTTTAAAACTTGTTGAGACACAACATGAATGATGTATAAATCATCCTAATAGTCTGGTTTTCAGTGGATCTATCATAAATGTGGGGTTTGGTTACATCGTTTAAATTTGGCCCCTTTAATAGGGAGCTATACTTACAGAGAGAAGAAAAAAAGCAACGGACCTAATTTTAACTCCGTATAAAACGGTTGGGGCCGCTGAACCAATGCGGTATGACTGCCACCTAGTGGCAGCGTATCCTCATCACAGAAGTCCCGCCTAGTGGACGTGGAGGACACAGGTGCAGCAGCCACTGGACTGCAGGGCTAATCCGCAAACGAAATCCATCGCGGACTCAAGTATTTTCCATCAGGTCAACTCACAGCTTCTAGGGCTAATTTGCGAAATACATGTGTTGATGTAGTTTCAAAGAGACTTATATAAGGACGTGTAAACCACAGTTTTCACTCTTAAGAAGTTGATCTTTATTTCAGGTAGGCTCCAAATGGACAAGTGATCTATACCCAAGGTTCAAGTTTCCTATTAACTCAATCTAGTTCAGAAAACATTTTGTGATTTTATCTTTTTTGTTTGTTTCTTTCTTATTTAATTTAGCGGGGTGAAATTGATTAATAAAGTTCTATAGGTTTCAGCTATACACTCCTCCCGTACATTGTATTCTGTGTTCATCACCCCAAGGCAAGTCCCCTTCCATTACCTTTCATCCCCTCACACCCTCTTCTACCTCCCCCACCCCCATTTCCCTCTGGTAATTACCATCCTGCTGTCTCTCTGGGGTTTTTATCCTTTTGCTTAAGCCCTTCATTTTTTTCATCCAGCCCCCCAACACCCCACCCTCTGACTGAAATCAGTCAGTCTGTATCCATGAGTCTACTTCTATTCTGTTGGCTACTTTATTTTGTTCATTAGATTCCCCTGTAAGTGAAATCATATGGTACTGTTCTTACTCTATCTGGCTTATTGAATTTAACATAATACATTCCAGTTTCACTCATGTGTCCCAAAAGGTAAGATCAGCCAAATAGTATTCATTCCTTTTGGGTAAACATACAACAGCTTTTATATCCACTCATCTTGGATGGGCACTTGGACTGCTTCCAAATCTTGGCTATTGTAAATAATGCTGCAATGATCATAGGGGTGCACCTATCCTTTTAAATTAGTGTTTCGGGTTTCTTCAGATAAATTCCCAGAAGGGAAATTGCTGGATCATAAGACAGTTCCATTTTTAATTTTTTGAGGTATCTCCATACTTTCCATAGTGGGTGCACCAATCTGCATTTCCACCTAGAGTGTACAAGGGTTTCCCTTTCTCCACATCCTTGCCAACACTTGTTCTTTATTGATTTATTGATGACAGCCGTTCTGACAGGTGTGAGGTGATATCTCATTGTGGCTTTAATTTGCATTTTTCTGATGATTAGTGATGTTGAGCATTTTTTCGTATGTCTATTGGCCATTTGTATGTCCTCTTTGGAGAAGTATCTGTTCAGGTCCTTTGCCCATTTTTTAAATTTGCTTATTTTCCTGGTGTTTAGTGTATAAGTTCTTTATAAATTTTGAACATTAACCCCTTATCAGATTTATCATTGGTGAGTATGTTCTCCCATTCATAGGTTATTTTTTCCTTTTCTTGATGGTTTCCTTTGCTTTGCAAAAAACTTCTTAGTTTGGTGTAGTCCCATTTGGATTTTGTTGTTGTTTTGTTTTGTTTGTTTCCCTTGCCTGGGGATCTGTATATCAGAAAAAAATACTTCTATAAGAAATGCCTGAGATTTTAGTTCCTATCATTTATTCTAGAATTTTTATGATTTTGAGTCTAACATTTAAGTCTTTAATCCATTTTGAGTTTATTCTTGTGTGTAATATAAGAAGGTGGTCTAGTTTCACTTTTTTGCACATATCTGTCCAGTTTTCCCCACACCATTTATTGAAGACTATCTTTACCCCATTGTATGTTCTTCCCTCCTTTGTCAAATATTAATCAACTATAAAAGTGTGGGTTTATTTCTGGGCCCTCTATTCTGTTCCATTGTTTTATGTCTCTCTTTATGCCAGTACCACGCTGTTTTTACTATGGCCTTG
>VMDR010025945.1:0-14243 GCA_007922815.1 Macrotus californicus
CTACATCCAAGATTACTCTATCCAGCCAAGCTATCATTTAGAATGGAAGGGCAGATAAAGTGCTTCCCAGATAAGGTCAAGTTCAAGGAGTTCATCATCACCAAGCCCTTATTATATGAAATGTTAAAGGGACTTATCTAAGAAAAAGAAGATCAAAAATAGGAACAGTAAAATGACAACAAACTCACAGTTATTAACAGCTGAACCTAAAACAAAAACAAAAACAAACTAAGCAAACAACTAGAACAGGAACAGAATCACAGAAATGGAGATCACATGGAAGGTTATCCTCAGGGGAGCGGGTAGGGGGAGAGGGGGAAAAGGTACAGGTAATAAGAAGCTAAATGGTAGGTAGAAGATAGACAGGGGGAGGTTAAGAATAGTATAGGAAATGTAGAAGCCAAAGAACTCATATATATGACCCATGGACATGAACTAACGGGGGAGTCTGGGGAGGAAGGGGTGTGCCGGGCAAAGGGGAGTAACGAGGGGGGGGGAATGGGACAACTATAATAGCATAATCAATAAAATATATTAAAAAAATAAAAGCAAAAACCATGAGAGTTCTAGAGGAGAACATAGGCAGGAAAATTTCAGATATTCCACGCAGCAATATTTTCACTAACATGTCTGCTACAGAAAGGGATATAAAGGAAAGACTAAACAAATAGGACTACATCAAATTAAAAAGCTTCTGCACAGCTAAAGAAAACATTAGCAAAATCAAAAGGGAAACATCCGCATGGGAAAATAGATTTGCCAATGATACCTCAGACAAGGTTTCAATCTCCAAAATGTATAAAGAACTCACAGGACTCCACAACAGGAAGACAAACAATCCAATTGAAAAATGGGCAAAGGCCTTGAATAGACACTTCTCCAAGGAGGACATACAGTGGGCCCATAGACATATGAAAGGATGCTCAGCATCAGTAGTCATGAGACACATGCAAATTAAAACCACAGTGAGATACCACTACACACCGGTCACAATGGCCATCATTAACAAATCAACGAACAACAAGTGTTGGTGAGGATGTGGAGAAAAGGGAGCCCTAGTGCACTGCTGGTGGGAATGCAGACGGGTGCAGCCACTGTGGAAAACAGTATGGAAGTTCCTCAGAAAACTAAAAATGGAATCGCCTTTTGACCCGGCCATTCCACTGCTGGGATTATACCCTAAGAGCCCTGAAACACCAATCCAAAAGAACCTATGCACCCCAATGTTCATAGCAGCACAATTTACAATAGCCAAGTGCTGGAAACAGCCTAAATGCCCATCAGTCAATGAGTGGATCAAAAAACTGTGGTACATTTACACAATGGAATACTATGCAGCAGAAGAAAGAAGGAGCTCCTACCCTTTGTAACAGCACAGATGGAACTGGAGAGCATTATGCTAAGTGAAATAAGCCAGGCAGTGAAAGACAAATACCATATGATATCACCTATAAGTGGAACCTAATCAACAAAACAAATGTGAGCAAAATAGAACCAGAGACATGTAAATAAAGAGGAAAGTGACAGTGATGAGAGGGGATGGGGGAGGGGGACAATGGGGTAAAGAATGGGAAGAGTCAAGGAACATGTATAAAGGACACATGGACAAAGACAATGGGGTAGGGGAGGATTGAATGTGGAAGGTGGGGCAGGGGAGAGTAATGGGGGGAAAATGAGGACAACTGTATAACTGAACAGTAATTAATACAAAAAATTAAGTTTTGGCCCTGGCTGGTGCTGCTCAGTGGATTGAGTGTGGGCTGTGAACCAAAGGGTCACTGGTTCAATTCCCAGGCAGGGCACATGCCTGGGTTGCAGGCCAGGTCCCCGGTTAGGGGCACACAAGAGGCAACCACACATTGATATTTCTCTCCTTTTTTTCCTTCCCTTTCCCTCTCTCTAAAAATAAATAAATAAAATCTTTTAAAAGAAATTAAGTTAAAAACAAAACAAAAACAAAAAACAACCAGAACTGCCAGAAAATCTAACTGTATGAAAGTCTAACAACCAAGGAGTTAAAAAAGAAACATTCATCCAGACTGGTAAGAGGGGTGGAGATGGGCAGCCCGGGTGGAGAGGATACATAGCAAGGCAGCAGATGGGCAGGCAAGGCGGTGACTGGCAGACTGAGTGGTTCCACATTCACCTGTGGATAAGCCTGGAGGAACAACTGCGGAGAGAGCCAGACTGTGCAACCCAGGGTTCCAGGATGGGAAACTAAAGCCTCAAAACCTCTAGTGGTAAAAAACTGTAGGGGTTTAGGCAGCAGGAGAAACTCCCAGCCTCACAGGAGAGTTCAATGGAGAGACCCATGGGGTCCTAGAACGTACTCAGGCTCACCCATTCAGGAATCAGCACTAGAAGGGCCCAATTTGCTTGTGGGTATGGGGGGAAGTGACTGAAAGCCAGCTGAGAGCCCAGCAAGCAGCATTGTTCCCTCTCGGACCCCTCCCCCACATACAGCACCAAAACACCGCCACCTGGGTTGCCTCGCCCTGGTGAATACCTAAGGTTCTGCCCCTTACAATGTAACAGGTACCCCAAGACAAAGAAATATGTCCCAAATGAAAGGAAAGATTAAAACTCCAGGAAAAGAACTAAGGGACGAGGAGATAGCCAATCTATCAGATGCAGAGTTCAAAACACTGGTAATCAGGATGCTCACAGAAAGGATTGAGTGTGTATGCAAAATAGAGAAGTGAAGGCTATACAAAATGAAATAAAGAAAAATATACAGGGAACCAACAGTGAAGGGAAGGAAACTGAGACTCAAATCAACGGATTGGACCAGAAGGAAGAAATAAACATTCAATCACAACAGAATGAAGAAACAAGAATTCCAAAAAAAAAGAAAAAATGAGGAGAGGCTTAGGAACCTCTGAGACAACTTGAAACGTTCCAACATCCGATTTATAGGGGAATCAGAAGGAGAAGAAGAAGGGCAAGAAATTGAAAACTTACTTGAAAAAATATGAAGGAAAACTTCCCTAATCTGGCAAAGGAAATAGACTTCCAGGAAGTCCAGGAAGCTCAGAGTCCCACAGAAGTAAGACCCAAGGAAGCACACACCAAGGCACATCATAATTACATTACCCATGATTAAAGATAAGGAGAGAATTTGAAAAACAGCAAGAGAAAAGGAGACAGTTACCTACAAAGGAGTGCTCATAAGACTAGCAGTTGATTTCTCCAAAGAAACCTTGCAGGCAAGAAGGGGCTGGGAAGAAGTATTTGAAGTCTTAAAGTGCAAGGACCTACATCCAAGATGACTCTATCCAGCAAAGCTATCATTTAGAGTGGAAGGGCAGATCAAGTGCTTCCCAGATAAGGTCAAGTTAATGGAGTTCCTCATCACCAAGCTCTTATTATATGAAATGTTCAAGGGACTTATCTAAGAAGAAGAAGAAGATCAGAAATATGAACAGTAAAATGACAACAAACTCACAACTATCAACAACTGAACCTAAAAAACAAATACACAATAAGCAATCAATTAGAACAGGATCAGAATCCCATGGAGGGTTATCACTGGGGAGGGGGGAGGAGAGAAGGGGGAAAAGTTACAGGGAATAAGAAACATAATTGGTAGGCACAAAATAGACAGGGGGGTTAAGAATACTATAGGAAAGGGAGAAGCCAAAGAACTTATATATATGACCCATGGACATGAACTAAGAGGGGGGTGGAGGGAAGAGGGGTGCAGAGTGGAGTGAGACAAAGAGGAAAAAAATTGGACAACTCTAATAGCATAATCAATAAAACATACTGAAGAAAAAGAAAAACTCTTAGCAAATTCTTCTGTGTTTCGTCTTTAGGAGGAAACTCAGGTCTAAAGGGAAATGTGTCCTAAATACATGTAGAATCAGCTGTACTTTTTCCACTAGGAAAAGGAACACAGAGGAACATATTTGTATAAAATGTAAAACTGTTATTCCAGCATTGTGAGAGGTGAGCTGGATCACCACAGCCTACCCATTTTGGTGCGAAGGTCTAACACTTACAACCATCAGCTTCCATGTGGCCCAGGTAGTCTTTGGCACTGTGTACATTCTGGGTGGTAGCCTGGATGGAGCCTCCAGCTTTCCAGACACTAACCGAGTCAGAAAAGGAGATGATGTTGAAGTAGTCGTTGGCCTGCAGGTCACCAAGTATCACATTCATGGCCTTTTTAGTCTGTGGAATATGGATAAAGTGAAGGAGGTAGACCAAGACAAAGTCTTGCTCAAGACTGAAAGGTTCTTTCTATACAAGGTACTACAGTCTAAGACTCTCTAATCACAGCACTCTGTAAGTCCAGGGTTCTCAGGTCAAAATGCTCTATAAGCTCTTTGGCCCAAAGCCCAGAATGGCACTGTCCAATGGTAGCTTCTCGCCACATGGAGCTATTTAAATGTAAATATAAGTTAGTTAAAATCAAATAAAAATTTTAAAATTCTGTTTCTTCACTTGCAGTAGCCACATTTTAAGTGGCCAGTGGCTACCGTATTGGAAACCTCAGGAATTTAAAACATTTCCACCATCAAGAAAGTTCTATTGGACAGTGGTGGTTTGGAAGATTCAAGCTCTCTACTTTTGGAGGGCTAAGATTCATGTGTTCTATAGTTCCTGGACCCCATGACCCAGGATTCAGTGATTCTAGGACCCTTAAGTTTTAGAGTTTTATGATTCCAGGTCTTTATGGCTGTCCTTCAATGACTGCATGCTTGGTTTCGTTCCATCGAATCTGTTCTCCCTCACCCTCTGTTTCTTCCAGGCTGGTCTTTTCACCAGCCCCCAGATAACCCAGATTCCATTTTGTCTGTACAGCTGTGCTCTTGTGTCCTTTAGATAGCAGACCTTCCTGCTCCTCCTTTACTTATTCATATTTTCACTGTTCTTTCAGTTGCTCCTGCTCTGGGCAGCTGTTCCTCGATTGCCTATTCTGACCCAAGTCCTTCACACCCGGATATTCTTTCCCCAGACTGTTCACTGACTGACTTATGTAGACTATTTTCATTCTTCGTCCAGATATTGAGCCCTCTGAGAATACCAGCTTAGAATGCTTCTTCTTCCTGGCTCCCTTCTACATGACAGTACTTAGCGTGAGGCTAGACAAACAGGAGGTTCATAAAAGAGGATATATAGGTTCTAGTATAAGGTACCATTTATAGGATACTTCTATGTTCTAGGCACTGTGAAAAATACTTTAGGTGCATCAGCTCATTTCATCCGCACAGTAACACAATGAATAAAATACTAATATTATTCCCATTTTCCAGGTGATGACACTGAGGCTCAGAGGGGTGGAGTGACTTGCTCAAGGTCACCTGCTAATCGTTGATGGGCCAGGGACTCAAATTCATATTTGAAGGTGTTAAATCCGGTGACTTTAAGCACAATGTTACATGTTCAACCCTTTATATTAGTATGGATTCCAGAAACCTTAGGGAGGACACTTGTGGCCTGTCTTTTTCTAGATCTTAAACTGACAGAGGATGACTTGAGCGCTTCTAAGTGGATCAGAGCTTTTCCTGTCATGGAATGAACTTGGGATAGATCACAAATTCTGGGATAGGGAGCTGAGCATCATATTATTGTTTCTATTGAGAGGGTTAAGAACTAGAGGATGGCCTTTCCTGACACCGTCCTGTTAACCAGGGACAGAATATGATTTTAGGAATATGTTGTTTAATCTCCTATTATTTTGAAATTTCCTGCTATCTTTCTGTTATTTATTTCTAGTTTAATTTAATTTGGTTTGTGAACATACTTTGTACGATTTATTCTTTTAAATTTTTTAAAATGTGTTTTTTGGCCCACAATATAGTGTATTTCAGCAAATGTTCCATGTCAGCTTGAGAGGAACGTATAGTGTGCTGTTATTGGATGATTTTGTCGATTCAATTAAATCCAATTGATTGGTGGTGCTGTTCAGTTCAACTATGTCTTTACTGATTTCTGCCTGTTGGAACTGTCCATTTCTGATAGAAGGGAGTTAAAGTCTCTAACTATAAGAGTGGATTCACCTATTTCTTGTTACCTCATGTATTTTTTTAAATCCTCACCCAAGGACTTTTTTCATTGCTTTTTTAGAGAGAGGAAGGGGGAGAAATAAACATTAATGTGAGAGAGAAGCATCAATTGGTTGCCTCCCACATGCGCCTGGCCTGGGGATTGCATGTGCCCCGACCGCAAATCTTATGGGCCTACACTGGGGACCAAACCTGCAACGTAGGTATGTGCCCTGACTTGGAATCAAACCCGCAACCTTTTGGTTACAGGTTAACGCTCCAACCAACTGAGCCACACTGGCCAGGGATGCCTCCTATATTTTGACACTCTATTGTTACGTACATACACATAAAGGGTTACTACATTTTCCTGGAGAATTGACCCTTTTTATTATTAGATGTCCTCCACAAGTTCTCCTCAGCTTGCTCCCTTTATATCACCTTAGAAGAGATGGGAAGTCTAGAAAGATTTGGAGTTGGGTATATCCTTTCCTCTACAAGAAGGCTAAAGGGAGACAGTTTTAAATATTTAACTTCCCCAAGTTTGAATACACTTTGGTAAAACAGAAGTCAGTTAGCCTTAGTTGCCATGGACTTTGTGGTTCAGAACTTCAAGTTATACAGGCTATACTGTCCTAGAACAGTTGAACATTATCATTCTAGAGTCCCAGAGTATTATGGTTATAAATACTGCTTCCAGAACATTAAGTATTCGATTGAAGCTCTAAAGTTAAAATCTTTTCAGCCTAGGCCTCGGTTTCAAGTGCCCACTGATAGGTGGGCTACAAGATTAAGTGTAGACAGACACAGGCCTCTATGATTTCTAAGCAATAGAATGCTGGTACACTGTATGCTTCTGGCTTTGAGGTAGAAACCAAAAACCTGTGGCCCTGGAAATGTTCAGAGTCTAAAATGACTACGGTTTTATTTATTTTTTGACTAAGGTGTTATGATACCAGAGTACCCTAGCTCAGTGATGATCAACTGGTGTGGCTCAAAAATTTTTAAACCATGCAATACCTAACTAGTCAGGAACATGGACCTCTTTTTCCTTACACTGTCAAATAAAAAAAAAAATGAAGACAGCCAGCACAATAGCCGTCTGGTATAAAAGAATCAAAATTCTACCTATTTCTTGTCAGATTGGCAAAAAATATATTTTTTGGTGTACCACAAAATTTTAGTAATTAGTTTGTGTGCCATCAGATGAGAAAGATGGAAAATTGCTGCTCTAGTGCAAACATTCTATGATTCAGGTATCTTATGAGCCCAGGGGGTTTGTGATGCAGGGTCTGAATGGTTTCAGGCCCCTTAGTCCAATGTTTCACTGTTCCTCAAATTCTGTGGCTGCAGATCTACATGGCTCCAAATATGTAAGGTACTAGGACTGTAACATAGGCCCAAGCATATAAGATCCAAGGGCGAGTGATGACAGGGTCTCTGGCCCCAGGAAACCAATGTCCCAGCAATCCCTGCTTGCTACGATTCAAAAAGAAGAGGTAGGGAAGGTCCCGGGTTTCTCATTACCTGCTTCATCTTGGTACCAAACATGGAGCCGCTCACATCAATAACGAATACCACGTTTTTCTCAACAGGTGGAAGGCCTCTGGGGGCAAAGTAATGGACAAAATAGCCGTCGTAAATCTAGACAAAAGAAGGGAAACCACAAGACCTGTGAAAGCTGGTCTAAAGCAGATCCGCTCTTATTCTCCTACACAACAAACAGCTCTTTTCCTTCCTAGGCCTTATCACTGTTGCTACTTCAACAGGCATTTGTGTGATTGTTTCTTGGATGTCCGTCTCCTCCACCAGAACTGTGTCTCTTCTGTTCAGACTGTCAGTCTAGGACCTGCCCCAGAGCTGTGGAGACTGGCTTGGGGCCCAAGGCTCCAAGGAGCAGGATCTCTGTAATATGTGAGTTCCTGTCCATGAGAGCTGGGCTTGCACAGTCCAGAGGGCCCCTAGGGACATTTTGCCTGGGCTCCAGGAACTGTAACTATTGTTTTAACCTCCCTCTATAGAGTGAGCCTGGGGCCCAGCTCCATTGCTGCCAAGGGCTGGGAGTTTGCAGGGCCTCCCTCTCCTCCTTAAACCTCCTTTCTGCTGTTGCTGGGCAGACCAGGGAGGGGCGGAGGGAGCAGAGGCTGAGGGAGCTGTTTGTTCAGAGGGGATTGGTTAGACCAGGTGCAGATGCCTCAGGCTGTGGGGGATGCGATTGGCTGCTGCCCCCTCCTCCTACTGCGTGTTCCCTCTGCTGAGCCTGGGGGCTGGGGCAGCTGAGGGAAGGAGAGGGGGGAGCTGGGAGGGCCCCCAGGACCAGTGTCAGCTCAGCCTAGAGAAGTATGGGCTTGCTGAGGATCTGAGCTGCCCAGTAGACTGAAGCTGGCTCTGCCCTGGAATAAACAGCTTCTTGTCCTCCCTGCCATTCAGGCACTCTCTGATCACGAGGCTGGACACACTCTCTCCTCCTCTCACAGGGGATCTCAGAAGACTTGGGAGGACATCTCGGTCTTCCCTCCACCCCAGCCTTTGAATGAATTCGCAAGTGCCTATGCAGGCTCTGTCTCTACTTTCTCCTGGCACTCTACAGCAGTTGCCAAAGGCCTGGGTCGACCACCGTGCAGCTGCCCAGGCCAGAGGCAGAGGCCAGCAGTCCTTCTCCTCTGTTCCCCCCCTCCCTGGGTGAGTGGGAGCCTCGGGGAAAACCACAGACCCACCTCTCTGTGGTCCCAGGCTCACCTGTGGCCCCACGCGTCACAACGGGCAAGTCAGAGGCACGACCCAGGTCACCACCCTCTCACACTCACCTCAGTTGTCGTGCCCTCCTACTCACAGGAACTGTCTCCTTGCCTTCCTCATGAAGAAAATGCAGGCCACCAGGCCATGTTCCGTTGGCCTGCCCACCCTACCCTTGCTCAGGACCCACACCTCTTCTCTCTACTGAAAGACAAAGGGGTCCCATGTACCCCTAGCCTCCAGCACCTTCTCCACCAGTCAGGCCCTGCTCTCCAGTCCAGCCCACAAACCATACAAGGTCTTCTTTAGAATATAAAAATGGTATGTCTTTTCCAACCACTAAGACAAAGCCCATTGATCCCGATCCCACCCAAGTTTCAAGCCAGCTTCTCTCCTCCCTGTAGCCTGCCATGGTGATGAGGTTGGCACCTGCAAGGCTCTTTTAATCTCCACTTCACTCCTCCGCCCACCACAGACCGCATCCCACCTCCGCCACACAATGGTCCTTTCCTCACTAAAGGCGACAATGACTAGCCGGTTTCCAAACTCAGTGGGTGTGTTTCCATTCTCATCGAACTGCACCACCCTGATGAATTTCACCATTGACTATTACTTCTGCTTTCTTCAAGAACCTTTGCCCCTGCGATTCAGAGATGGTCAACTCTCCTTATTTTCCTGCCAGCTCTCTGGTCTGTCTGCTTCAGTCTCTTTCTCAGGCTGCATTTGCTCCCCCATCCCTTAAGCAGTGCTTCCCAATATTTTGGGTTCATGGCATGCAAGAAAACGATTATGTTTCTGTAGCACAATGGAGGGAAGTGGTGGGAATTTAGAGCTCTGGGCAGGCTGTGGGCAGTTGGGGGGGCTGGACACCCTGAGGGTTGAGATCAATAGCTCCTTGAATGGGAATCTCGGGCCTCAGCAACTGCCCTCCTAGCTCTGCTCTTCTGGCTGTACACATCTTCCCCGAGTCATCTGGCTAGCTCTCTTGGCTTCAACTGCCGAATCTCCACTGGCGACTTCACATCTCTTTCTCCAGTCCAAGGCTTTCCACTCTTCCCATGTAACAACTGCATACGCACTCACCACTGGACCTGTTCCCTTAGATGTCTGAAGATGCTTCCAATGGATCCTGCCCAAATGATAAATTCACTTTCCACTCCCCACCCTCCCCTTGTGTGCCTTTGTCATCTAAGGCACCGTCATCCACGTGGTCACTCCAGATACAAACCTGAGTGTCACTCCTGAATCCTCCCATGCCCCTCCTTCCCACATTCCACCAGCCACCCATTCCTCCTGGTTTGACCTGCCGGGTATCTCAGGTCCACCCCTCCTCTCCAACCCGAACGTACACAGCCCAAATTCAGGACTTCTTTCTCTCATGCTTCCTTGCTTCTGCTGTGGCCCCTTCCATCCATACACCTTTGCAGCTCCTGCTCGATGTGGCTTCTCTAAACACAAACTCATAATGTCATTTCCTCTCTTGGCTCCCTTATCACCTCAGCACAAATCACACGTTCCTTGTCATGAGCCTGCAGCACTCGCAGCCTTCGGTCTCACCTCTTACCATTTCTTGCACCTGAAATCAGTGCTTCAGGAACTCTGACCCACTTGTGCTTTTCTACACGCCCCTGGATATTTTCAGCCTCCCTTCTTTGTGTCATGCAGCCCTCAGTCTGCTAGAATGCCTTTGCTCTCTCACGGTGCCCCCTCTACTTCCTCCAGGGTGCCTTCCTTGGCCACTTTCTCCCCTCACCATGGTTCCATCACAACTCGTGTTGTCACTGAAGGAGCACTTCTCGTCTTGTGTCAGTATTGTCTCTCTGTGTTTCACCTGGAGACAGTGAATAGGATCTGCGTATGACTCACTGCAGATTTCCGACACCAGCCAGCAGTGGGTGTGACACACATTAGCTTCCCAGGCAGTCCTGACTGACTGAATAAAGGGGTGGAACGTGCTAGCCTTTGAAGAATGGGCATACTTGAGTAGGAAAGGTAGGTGTTCTCCTCACCTACCTCAGGGGTTCTTGGTGAGGAGATGCAGGAGTCAAGACACACAGTGAGTGGAAGTATGGATCGTATTATTTCATGCCTATAATTCCACCTATTCTACTTCCTGTTCCACTCCAGGCAATAGGGAAAAGGTAAAAAGTAAAGCAGATAAATACCTTCACACATACCCCACAGAACGCTAGGTCAAGGCCCCTGCTGCCACCTACTGGCAGGGTACCCTCAGCTCCTATTCCGAGAGGGCAAAGTACTTTTATTTCACCTACCCAGCAGGTTGGCTATGCCCACCCCTGTGCCTCTGCACTTGCTTTCTCCTCTCTCTGCATGGAATTCTCGCCAACCTATCTGCCCAGGTGGAGGTAGACTCTTCATTTTTCCCATGTTAATTTGAAGGCCGACTCCTTTAGGAAGGCTTTCCTAAAACCCTCCTTGGTGATGTCCACACATCACCCATTCCAGATTTATACTCACACTTAGGATATGTTATGATTGTTGAGGCTCTATGTGCCCGGCCCCCTCAGGGCCGGGGCATTCTGGAGGGAGGACACGCTCTGTGTCCAACTCTTTTCTGAGTTCTCAGAGTCAGTAGGGACAGGACTGGGCTTGAGTAGCTCTGCTGGGTGGAGATGTGCCCACATGTGAATTAATGAATAAATAAGTGCATGAGGAGAGGTATAACCAAGGCACGCTATTAGCCCCTAGAAGAGAGAAGAATTGTGGGTGAGGTGTGGTCATCATGGAGGTGGCGTTGGAGCCAGGTCCTCAAGGGCAAGGAGGACACTGACCCGTGGGGAAAGGAGGGAGAAGATGTACACAGGACAGCAGATAGTATGAGCGAATGTTCACACAGAGATGAACGGTAGGTTCAGGTGTTTTGGGAGAAAGGTGTGTGGTTTGATGGAGGGTGACAGCGGGAGGGTCATTGTGTGCTGGAGGCAGTGAGAGGCATGGCGGGAAAGGCTGGCTTGCACCAGACATCTCAGGCTACTGTGCAGTTGTTCTCATAAAGACAAGGGTCTTGGATCAGTGCTCCACTCCTTAGTAGTGCAAGAGACCCCTGCTTGTTTGTCATGAGCTTGAGAGCTCAGATTTTAAGAGGTACCTGTTTAGGCGGATGGCTCAAATGAGGCAAAAAGGGTTTTTAAAACCTGGAGGTAGCAAGAAAGTGCAAGAGAAGATCAGAGTATCAGAGCTGCAGAAAGTGTGAGAGCCCATGAGTGCGAGAGACCTATTACTGGCCAATAGTTCACCTTCCCAAAGGACTGGTTAAGAGTGGGCTATGGCTTGATTCAATCAGAACTGGATTCCTTTGGAGCTTGTTCAACTTTTGGAGTTGCAGGTCCCTAACCCTTTGGGGGAGCACATGTGCCTCCCCACGTGTGAAGTCGTGTGTCACCACACATCTTCTGGTTCGTGTGCACTAGTCCTCACTGATCCGTAGGGAGAACGAAATGAGCAGCTTGTGGAGGCTAGATTGTGGCCCAGACCCGCGTGACTCCAGAGCTCACGCTCTTTGCGTTCCCCCAGCCCCCTCACCTGCACATCGCCGATGATGTCCTTCATGACAACATCGTACTGGACCACAAAGTCAGCCGTGATACCCGAGCTGGAGAAGGCAGACTGGTCTTGCAGTGTCGGGCAGAAGGTGACTCGGACACAGGTCTCTCCCCTCTCAATTGTGGTCGACGGGGGCGAGTCAGCCTCCCCTGTATGGGTGGGGAGGGTTGGGGTGGGATGGTATGGGGGGCTCACTAGCAGAAAGCCAAGCAAGGGGATGTCAAAAAGAGCAATGTCTAGGGAGGCTGAGAAGTAACCCCTGCACCACCTGCTGTTCCTCCTACCTACAATGCCCTTCCACCTGCCCCAGTGCCATGCTCCTTCCTCTCTGAATCCTGAAACCAATTGTGCCTGCTCTGCCTGTTCCAGCAAGCCCACCCAGCCTGGCAAACCCAGCCCTCCCTTCAGCTCCCAGGCTCTGGCAGTCTGACCCTCCTGCACAACTATGTCCTGGCTCCCTTGCCATCCATGCTGATGGCCAGGGTCATGTCCCCGGGTAGACCAGCAGCCTGGGTCTCTTGCCAGAGAGGCTGTGTGTTGTGTGTCATGGAGAGAGACAGACACACAGACAGGGTCTATCTAGGTTTCCTCCTGTGCCCCTTACTGCTGTGGGGAGTTGCTGTCCGTCAGTGTTCTCCTCTGGGATAGAATTTCATGTGTTTTCTTCCCTCTGTGCCTCTGACTCTCAGAATCACGTGTGTGAATATGCCTTTTAGTGCCTCATGGAAACACAGATGAATTCCTGGCCCCGGATGTTTGCTGAGCTGGCCATAAGATCAACTCCTCTGGAATTTCAGTCCAAGACAAATGTCCATTTAAACATGTCTCTGTGCCTCCTTTTTCCCCCCCAGAAAATGGAAACTTGGGAATTCTGCCACCCCCACCCCTTTCTGCTACAGCTGTCAGGAAGCTTAGGGGCAAACTGAGGCCCCATACTCTCTGAGGAGCCTGCTTACATACATTCCCTTGACTTCCTTCCTTTCAGAGGTCTTTGTTCTGTTTTTATCCCCACAGGATTGGCTCTACCCTCTGTTTTAACCTTTAAGGAGCAGGGGGAGGGAGCTGCCATTTTTAGCTTAGGGTGTAAGAGTGCACGTTCCAAGGACAGAGGCTGCCTGTGAGGCCCCGGAAAATTATTCACACTCACTAAGCCTCAGTCTCCCCATCTGCGGTACAGGAACAATAGTAGCTCCTATTTCATAGACAGCGTTTGTGGGGATTAAATGGGACTTCATGTAAAGCCTTTGGCACCATACTTGGCTCTTAGGAATTGCTCAATAATCTAACAATCACAGTTATCATCAAATCTTCATTACTCTGCACCATTTATTTGCAGGGAGGAATTTTCTCACATTCTCACCATGGTCCTGGGACACAGATGGCATCTCCTCATTGCACAGATGGGAAAAGTGAGGCAGAGCATCTGAGTGATTTGCCTGCACCCCAACCTTAGGGGAAGGTCAACGCTGGGATTGGACCCATGTCTGTGTGTCCGTCTCTCCTCTATGAGTACCACACTGTCACTTTGGGTTACCAGGCTCAGATTAGGCAGGAACTCCAAGCTCAGCAGCTTGGTGAGGGTGGCCACATGACATGGGTGATTTCTCTGTGCTTGTCCACTCATCTCTCAGAGGAGGTGGGTAGGCCAGGTAAGTGATTCTCTGACCTGGCCAGACATCACGTTCATCTGCAAACTGGTCAGAAACAGATCCTTGGGCCACTCCCCAACCTGGGGAAGTGGACTCCAGGGAGTAGGGCCCAGGAATCTGTATTTCTAACATATTGATTCTGAGGTAGCCAGTCTGGCCTTCAAACACCTCTAGTTGGAATCTGAGCAAGGCTGGCAGCCAAGACATCTCTCAGTCTCACGGTGCTTGGGAAGATATCGTCAAGGACATCCTGCACTTTATACTGTCCTCCCACTGCCCTTCCATTCTGGTGCTGATTCCAGAG
>VMDR010025946.1:0-14243 GCA_007922815.1 Macrotus californicus
TTCCCAGTCGGGGTGCATGCGAGAGGCAACCAATCAGTGTGTCTCTTGCACATTGATGTTTCTCTCCCTCTCTCTCTCCCTCCCTTCCCCCCTCTCTAAAATCATTGAACATGTCCTTAGGTGAGGATAAAAAAAAAAAAGAAGGGGGCCTTTTTTTTTAGTTGGATTTGCTTTACCAGATATCAGAACAATTTCCAATCATATAAATATAATGTCCTCATGGGAATAGAGAACTAGACCAGTAAAACAGAATAAAGAAACTAAAACAACAATGGAAGCATATGTGAAGATTTAATATACTTCAAAGGTGATTCAATGAGGAAATGACGGATTTTTAAACAAGTGGTGCTGTTCCTTCATCTGGATGAAGGTAAAATTAGATGCCATTTTACACCATGCCCAAAAATCAAATATATTTCAGATAGAATAAAGATGTAAATGCAAAAAATAATGCAACAAAATACAATAAAAACTAGAAAAGTTTGTGAATAATCTAGGCTAGAGGACATTTTCTTAACCAAGACAGAAAAACCACTCTATAGAAGAATATGTAAACATATATATATATATATATATATATATATATATATATATATATATATATATATACACACACACACAAAGACAACAGTGAAATCAATAGAGATTATAAAAAATGTCAAGAAACAAATGAAAAACATGGAAACTATAGCTCCAATGTAGCAGAAAACAAAATTTTGTCTATGATATTTGAAGAGCTCTTATAAGTTAATAAAAGACAAGCCATTCAATACAAAGAAAGCCAGTGATATTGGCAAAACAGTTCACTGGGAAAAAATGATAATGGTAACCAATCCCTGAAGAAATGCTCACTGTTACTGGTAGTCAGGGAAATGAGCCTGAGTAACAGTAGCTCCCATTAGTCCCATCAGACTGGAAGCAAGTTCTAAGAGCCAAAATCATATTGCCTTTGCGCCAGCGGTCCCTATCCTGGGCACACATCTCACAGAAATAAAACACCAAAACTTGGAGCTCTACCTGCAGATCTTATCGCAGTCTTGTTTGTAGAGCTAGAAGAAGGGGGAGGGGGAGGAGAAGGAGAAGGAGAAGGGGGGGAAGGAAGGCTGGATACAATAAGAGAAGGACAGATTTAAAAAATATGGAGAAGAATAGGTAAAAAAAATATATGGACCAATCTTGTCAACCCATATTATGCAATTTTCAAAAGAATAATTTAGAACTATGTTATACCACTTGACCTGGGGAAATTTCTATGACTTATTGTTGATTGAGAAATGCATGGAGCTTGTGTAATGTGATTTCCATTATTGTTAAATAAGAAATGACGCCTCCTTAGTATATGAACAAGTGTACATGTGAACGTGGAGAAAAAGATACCTTTTAGGTTTCAACACCATGTGGGTAAGAAGTGTGGAGGAGAGGGCTGGCAGAAGAAAAGAGAGAGAAAAGACATATCTATGACATACTTATTTATATATTATGTGTGTATTTGTTTAGATTTATATTTGTATACAGACATATGCCTAAGTTAGCTGGTTGGAAAAAAGTTAACATCAATAATGGTTTTCAAAAGTACAGGGCCCAGCACAAATAACACCCCTTTTTTATTACAACATCTTTTATTACACAATCATAAGCATGCAATTCTATAACCTAACACTATCACACTCAAGCACACCATATGACACTTTAGGTGAAATGTTCAAATTAAAGCAATGAATCATTACACCCATATTATTACCCTACCAACCACACTCCAGCAGGTGTTACTTCGGACCCTGTATGTTAGTGCTGCCTTTAATACCATTCACTCGATCCTCACAGCTTCCTAGGGGATGGGACCTTTAATGTCAAAGCCCACGGGGCTCTCTGCCTGGCTCCAGGGGTGGACATCTGCGGTGGGATGCGTGGATTCAGGCCCTTCCCCTCTTTGTGTGAGTGCATTTAGGGAGCTGGACTTTGCTGCTGGGTTCTCCCCACCTGCAGGGCTCTGGGTTTCTCCAGGCTCCTTTGTAATGTGCCTACTCTTTCACATACAACTCTCCCTCTGAGATGAGAGGGAGAGCTTCAAGGCTTTGCCTGGCTGTGGGTTCCTGAACCCTAATCAAGGCACAAGTGAAAAGAGAGCCATTGGTTGTAGAATATCCTAATTAGTGATTTAAGGGCCTGACACAGGAACAGCGCTACGCATGAGAGCTAGTTCTAGTAAGGAGGAGGCACGCTGATCAGCACTGCAGAAGCAATGGGCTCTGCAGAAGCTGATTGGAGTCGTGGAAAGGATGGCTTGGTAATGCACACGTCCAGAAGGAAATCCGGGCTTTACCACTTCCTTGGAAAATTATTTCATTTTTCTGACCTTGTAAGCCAAACCTTCTCAGAATAATTCTCATTTACTAGATTATTAGAAGGATTTAGTGAGATGATGAGTATGAAAGCATCCAACACTGCCTGGCACATTGAAAGAAATTAACCAGCTGATCGTAGGAAATCAGGAAACCCGTCAGGATGTGACCCTGTGTTCTCTCCACTTTTCCTGTCTTCCCTTTCATGCTTTCTTCCAAAATTTACTGAGGGGCTGCTGTACCCAATACTGGGCCCTGGAACTCCCACAGTCTAGTTGAGGAGCTTGAGAAGAGTACACGTTCTATGGTGGGTTAAGGGGTTGTAATCGACGTGTGCACAGAGTACTGTGGGGGGACACGAGAGGACAGTGTTTGGGCTTAACAGAGAGTGATGTGTGAGAGTTCGTCTGGTCGACGGTGGGCGTGGGGGCGGGGGTGGAAGTAGGTAGAAATGGGTACGTGCCAGTGTGCAGAAAACTAATGGACAGGAAGACAAATGTAAAAAAAAAGCCTAAAGTTCAAAAACCATTTATGTGTATAGTTACTATTTTTGATATAAAAATTAATGTGATCTGACAAAGAATTCTGGGCAACTGCTATTGTTGGGTCAGCTGAAATAGTTTTGACCCTGAACTGTGGAAATAGTTTTCCAGTTTCTGGGGATAATGAAACACGGTATTTTAAAGGAAGTCTGATGGCCAACTTCCAAGATGGCCTCCAGGGATCCCTGCCTCCTGGTTTGCAGTCCTTGCAGAGCCCCCTCCCACAACGTGGAAGGGTTGGTCTGTGAGACCAACAGAATACAAAAGATGTGATGGTCTGGTCTGTCACTTCTGAGATAAAGTTATAAAATTTGGTGTCTCTGTCTTGGGCTCTCTCTTTCTCCTTTTCGGATCACTTACTCTGGGGGAAGCTGGTAGCTAAGGTACGGGGAGAGGCAGCCTCTGGAGAGGCCCACGTGGAGAAGAACGTATCTGCCAACGACCGAGGGAATGACCTGGAAGCTCATTCTTCAGCCATCAAGCCTCACATAACCACAGCTCTGACTGACAGTTTAATTGAGACCTCATAAGAAACACTGAGACACCACCACCCAGCTAAGCTGCTCCTGGATTTCTGACTCACAGAAGCTGCGAGATAATAAATATTTGCTATTTTAAGGATAATGTGTTATACAGCAACAGATATTTGTTCCCATCTTTTTACCTTGCTTTTCATCAAAGCCTTTTGCTATACATTATTGCAGTTTCCCTCACTAGATGTAGAATACATTTCCCTACCCCATTCATGTTGAACTTGGCCATGGAACTTGCTTTGGCCAATGAAATATGGGCAAATATAACAGTATGTACATTCTTAGCTATCTAGGCCTTAAGGTGTATCATGTGTGCCTGCTCACTTTTCTGGGAGCTTCTATTCTCTTCCAGGAAGAAGGGCTGGTAGCTACTGTTTTTGTAGCTCGTACCTTTCCAGCCTGGGCCCCAGACGGGGCAAGCATTAACAAAGCCTCTCCAGCCAATTTTTAGACCTAGGCGCCTGAGAATAAATTATTGTTTTTCAAGCCACTGAGTTTATATGCTTATGCAGAATTAATGTGTCAATAAATTACTCAAGTTATCCCCTTAGACGTGAGAAAAAGAGACATGAAGATTGGAAGTGCTTGGTCGGATTGGAAATGTAGGCCATGGCTATGTTTGGGAGGGCCTGGAATACCAGGTTACGGAGTTCAGACTTTATTCTGTAGGGCACCCATGATAATTTATTTTAGAAAGAATACTCTGGTGACAGTGTGGAGAATGGATTAAAGAGGGCAAGACTAGAGGCCAATGTCCAAGTGGGACACTTGGCAAGAATCCATATGAGATGTGACAAAGGCCTGAATTAGGGCATTGGCAATGGCAATGAAAGGAGAGGATAGATTTAACCTTGAGACTATTCTGAAACAACCTGTCTGTTTACCAAGGGAATATGTGGGGAGAGAACATCTCCTACTGTGGATATATGCCTGCTTTAACCCAGGAAGCCTGTTGGTTGGAAGGATTGGGCTAACTTGATAATTTCCAGGTAGATCTCATTATTCACTCCTCCTGGATCTGTGAGGGAAAAGCAAGTTAATCCATAGGAAGTTGGACAAATCTACTACCCAAATACCTGCTAGGATACATTTGAGCCTAGAGTGGCGAGCAAGGGTACACTCTAATTCCAGAGAATATCCTCTTTGCATAGATGTAGGTAATTTCCCTTCTTTTCATTGACTCGCTCCAGCCATTTCCACCAAAGTCTGAGGAGTGTTGGTTAGCTGTGGGTTTCTTTGATAAATGAACTCTCAGATAAAGGACAGGTGTTGCCCAAGGGAAATTTCACTGGAGTAGAGCCAAAGGCTTCCTGAGAAACCATTTCAGTTTCTACCAGAAACACCATGAGTGAAGCTGGATATTCTAAGGAAGACAGTTCAGAAGACTCTCATTCTCACGCCGAAGTCACAAACTGTGCTAGTAAGATACGAAGCCATCTGACACTTTCTATATGTTAACATATTACCTGAGAGGAGTCTTCTCTTGTTGCCGAAGCATGAGACATGCCGTAGACTAATTGTGGTTATCATCGTCATCACCACGGTGGGCAAAGATGCACATGTTTCTCATAGGTAGGAGTATGCTAAACAAAGCCTAATAAATACTTGTTAATATGACATGATCATAGAATGAGACTGGCTTAGTCCACGTCTGTTTGACAGAATTACAGACTTTATGATCTTAGCTGTGAAAACAGACTCAGGGAAATTTTTACTGGATCGGGGATTTGCAAATGTGAGAGCCTTAGAGCCACCAGAGAGAGTATTGTGTCACTTTGGTGTCTTATGATCTAGTCTCAGGCCAACTTGTGATGTACTAAAGGTCAGTTCTTGGGTTCTACATGTCACTTTTGTTATATGAAAAAAAAAACTGTTTTCTAAAGAAATTTCCTTGCTGGGCTGTTGAGAGAATTAATCAGCACTTGTCAAGAATTTATAAAGACTGAAAACTGCACAGCAGCTAACGGGAACAGCCATTGGCCTCTTTGGTAATTACACTCTAAAGCCTGAGATGAAGGAAATTAGGAACAACATTTCTGATGCAGTGTGAAGTGGCAGGTCTTACAACTGACGGTGAGATTCAGGGCATCTCTATCCAGGAGACTGATACGATTTGAAGAGAAGTTTGAGTAGGCAAGAGGTTGAGTACAAAGACCCAGTCTGAAACCACAACCACCTGCTACCTTGCCTGTCAGAACAAAGGGGCTTTGCAGTTATCTTCTCTGGAAACAGTGCCGTTACGTCGAGAAGGGCTGCCAATGCCAGTGATGGCAAAGACCCAAAGTCATGTGCACACCAGCCTCAGTGATAAGGAATTGGGGTCTGTTAGCGCTAGATGTGGTCGTTCTGACAGCCACGCACCACACTCCTACTCACAAACTGCTGTTAGACACTGGGCCTTGCTGGGATTTTAAGAAAACATTCCGTTGTGTTTCTTATCTCGATCCAGAGGCTCTACCAGGGAACATTCACAATGTGAATGCAGGAGAGGTCTGAGGATTCTTACTTGGAGGATGAGGGGCGGAACTAAAGAGATGAAGTGACTGTCAAAGGTGATATAGCTGATTTGTGGTCAAGAGGGAGTCCAGCTCCAGTTCTTCTAATCCCCAATTTAGAAATTATTTTTAATGTTTCATCACTTTTGTTCTTGACCCCTTGAGATTGACCATATCCTACTCTTACTCTTAGAAAGGAGCCACTTGCCTCCTTCAAACAAAGAAGCAGACAAACCTGCTCCCAACTTCCATGATCTCTCCCGAGTCACTTCATGAAAATCGCCCTGACTCTGGGCAGAGGGGTTGCCTCTCTGCTTGAGCGTCTCTTCTGTCGACCACACTGGATCTGGTCTTTCTCCTCCACACATTTCCCTTCCTCTCAACCTCCTCTGCTAACAACAATTCTTTCACACTTGCATGTTATGTTCTGCTTCTCAAGGACTATTTGAATTTTACCAGCACCTTTTAATATAAGAACCCAAGGGAGGATGAAAGGCAGAAAGGAGCTACTTAGGGAATCCTGTGGGGGTTTTCAGTTAGGACAAGTTGATTTTCTTGTGCTATTGAGTGTCACACCTTGTTGCTGGCCCCTTGCTTCCTGCGCACGCAGCTGAGCTTGGACCCCACTACTTCATCTTAAAGGAAAAGGTGACTCCAAGTCTGGGGCATATTTTGCTATAATTTAGTAGTGTTTTGTGAGATAGTAGGTAGAGAAGTAGAGAGAGCAATAGGTAACAATTAACAACAATTGCTAAAAGATAATAAAATGTAAAGAAAGTTAGAACATTATTTTAATTTCCTACCACCTACTTTGCAGATGTCTGTTAGTTAAATGGGGCATGCCAACCGCTTTGCAATGTAATTACATCATAACAACACAGAGTAACGACTGGACAACTTCTCATATTATCCTTTGTGACCTTGAACAAGCAAATCGTCTTTCACTTATCCTTCAGTCTTACTATCTGTAAATAGGCCCAATACCAGTTATCATATCTAAAAATCAGGCCCTTTGAATTTAACCTCCCCTAATCTTTTAAAGGTCAATTACAGCAGTTATCTGTTGCCACAGTAATGTTCCATAATGAACAACCACAAAATCTCAGTGGCATTCAATGACAGTTTTGTTGGCCATTAGGGTTCCCACTGTGACTCTTAGGAGACACACTTGAGCCAAAACTTTATCCATCACTCAGTCATCAGAAAATCCTACTCTGACTAGTGCAGACAGTGATGCTGTAGGCCTCTGGGAATTAATGAGTGTCCAATGATCCCTGAAAAGTCTGGTTATTTTTCCTTGTCCAATGCAGAGTCACCTTGATAATGGCCATAGGTACCTTTGGGGACAGTTAGAAGGAAGATGTGCAATATAAGATTTTTGTGTGTGTAGGGGACCTTTCTTTATTCAAGGCATTCTGGGCATATAAACTAGTTCAAGTCTGAGAATTGCTTGTTATTTAGACTTCTTTTGATATAGATTGGTAAAGTCAATTCCTTTAGTTTTTATTGTATCTCTTTATAAGTCACACTTTGTAGCTTCCCCTCTTGGGTCTATTGGGACTGGAGTCTGGTTATAGGAGCAATAAAGATAGGGGGACTATGTTCAAAGAAAGACCAGCAATTTCTTGCAAGGTAAAATATTTCAGGGGAGGTAATTACAGGGTCTTCAGGCAAAAGGAGATTAAGCTCCTTAGACAAGGAGGGAAGGGTTGCTTCTATTTGGCAAAGGAGGTTTAGTAGAGTTTAGTGGTTCAAGTTGCCCAGGTCATTGGAATTTGGCCATAAATTCCCATTCTAATGCTCAGGTTCCCACTCTGCCAGTTAATACTCTAACTTTAACATGGGAAACTCTGTAAGGCAGGGAAGCCAGTCTGCATTGTAATTTAGCCACCTGTAAGACTAGACGTTGAGTGTGGTTTTGGAAATCTTGGTTCTAAGGCGGTAGGGGATAAAGGTTATACTATGAGAAAGTCATATATTTTAAGCCCCTCATGTAGATCTTGAGCTGGGAATTTAAAGCCCTGATTTCATCATTTCCCTTCTCCAAGTCCTGCAGCACATTTACAAGCAACCAACCAAACCATTCCTAGTAAAAAATTTTGTATTATCTGAGAGTCAGAGAAGCAGAAAACACTATGAGAAATTCTATATCAGTAAGTCATAATAAAGAATTTCTTATAGAAATTTGATCACATACAATTTTGGGAGTTTATGTGCAATTGTTGTAATTGTGTATATATGTTGTACACCTGTCATTTTATATGTTTTTATATCTAAACACATATATACATGCATGTATAACTATTTAATTTATAGAAAATATATAAAAGTACATAGAAAACATATATAAAACATTATGTCTATATAAGTATGAACATACACACAACTACATAGAAAATTAGTGGCTTTTGGCAAAAAAAAAAAAAGGACTAGGAGAAACTGAAACTCTCCCACTATAAATTCTGAGAAAATCTAAATAAAGTATTTAAAAGTTCTTTGAAATTCAAAGCTGAGCCTACAAGAAAAAAGGGAACTCCCTAGATCCCACAAATGACGAGGGAACTGAAAGCCAGGTCAGTCAGGGAGCTTGCAAACTGACACTGGCTGTCCTTGGTGTGGGGCTGTGAGCTCCTGCCACCAGGGCCTTGGGCTTTAAGAGCCACAGCATGTGAAATCAGGAGCCAGCATTTGCATGATGTGGTGGGTGAATCTAAGGTGTCTGCCAAAGCCAAGACATCCAGAGCCTGAGGTCACACTCTCAGTGAAAGGAGATAAGAGGAAAGAGTCTACACAGTGCCCAAGGACTCAAAAAGGAAAGTTCTCTGTTTCTCTATGGCTCTTGGTAGGGGAAAAAAAAGTCTGACCTAAGAATATGATACCAACAGACCTATGCCTTGCACGGACTTGATATACAAATTTATATTGCCTACATGGTTTAGGGATTCAAAATTCACAATAAGTGATATGAAACTTACTGATGAGTTGATAAGCAAAGATATACACAATAACAGCACCAACAAAATGATCACTGTTAGGAGGGTGTAATTTCAAAGTGGAATTAAAGTAGAAGAAAATAATGTGTAAGATTGTAGAGAATTTACTAAATTAAAAAAGTTCTAGTGTTCTTCTATTATGTGAGAAAGTTAGAAGTATCAGTTAAATTTAAATTTTTTTATTAACCATGTATGCAGAATTTTAAGGGTAATCCTCAAAATATAGAAATAAAATATACAACTTTAAGGTCAGAAGAGAGCAATAGAAGAAATAGAAAACATGATGAGTCCAACAGAATTTAAGAAAAAAAAATCAATGAAAAAGAAGGATAAATAGAAAGCACAAAATAAAATTATACAAATAGATCCAGCTAAATATGTCCGCAATAGAGACAAACGTAAATGGGCTACATTTCCCAGTTCAGATATAGAGGCTCAGCTTACATTTTTAAAAACTTACAACCTTATAATCTAGGTATATGATTGTTTCAAAATACTAAATAAGGTGTAACGTCACAGAAAGTTGAAGACAAAATGCTGATAAAGAGACACCATGAAAACAGCAACACAAAGAAGGCTGGGACAGCCACCTCGGTATCAAATAAGACAGACTTTAAAACAAAAACATTGCAAGTGAAGATTATTAGAATAAAAAGCCACAAAAAGCAACAATGTTTAAAGAAGTATTCCAACGCGGTATGAAAGTATATAAAACCCAAAGTCAAGAACTCCAGGTAGACACTGCTACATCGGCGACCACAGTAGGACATTCTATCACATATATTGCTTAGAAACTGATAGATCAGGAAGATAATAAACAAGTAAGGACAAAGGAATTTTGACTAATACAATTAGTGTAGTAGATCTAATGAATGTTTATAAAAGCCTGTATCCACAAATTAGAAAATACACATTAATTTTAAGGACAATTATAGCATTTACCAAAGTTGACCAGTTGGATTGACTTGACTTGGGGTAGATTGCAGGGATAGTTGTTTTTTTGTTATTTATTTATTTTATTTCTTTATCTATCTATTTATTTATGTATTTTTATTAAGTTTTCCAAGAGATTTTAATGTGCAGTCAGGGTTGAGAACCACTGTAATATAGTAACTAAAAATGAATGAACTATATTTTCATACTTTGATATGGATATGTCTGTTGAAGATAATGTCGGGAAAAAAGGCTAGTTATAAAAAGAGCATATACTATATTTAAGTTGGTTGAAAACAGAATAATAGTTCTGTTATTTCTAAAAATTAAAACAAATATAGAAAAGAATTGAAATGATAAAGTCTGAGGATATATGGATAGCTGCTATAGGATGTTTGTACTTTTGTATATCTGAAATATTTTATATTTAAAAAATTAAACAAAAATACATTCATAGATGAGTTAGATCCCATATCCACTGGGTAATGTAGTATGTCTGTTGATCAGGAAAGGAATGGGCTTCTTCTTATTGGATTTCAGAGTAACATGATCTTGGCGATTCTACCACGAATCTAGATCTTTCAGGCTCAGAATTTAGGTTTGTCAGAAAATCCATTCACAATGAGGAAACTGTAACAGGGACATAAGTATTCCTACTTGGTGGAAAACTCCATGGGCTTATATAATGTTGGAAGAGACATCCTCAGGAGAAGCTTGCTTAGTGAGCACCAACAGACTGAATGGCGTTGTTTAAGCAAGGATTTTATTTAATAGCATCAGATAAATGTTTTCTGACAACATCTGAGGCAGCTGCTTCATAACTGAATTGATCTTGGCATTGAGAGTGGAGACTCTCAAAGTCTATTTGAGAACTTGTTCTTGCCGCTAGACAGAGCTGGATGAGCAGTGCCCCTGTTTGACTCTGTGGGTGTCACTTTGAGGCTCTCGAGGCCGAACACCACCTCTCCATCCCCTCTACTCCCAAAGATCTTTACATGGGTCAATGGAGGGTCCAGTTAGTTAAGGCTTGAGAGGCATTCTTTCTTTTTTAAAAATTCTCACCTGAGGATATGTTTATTGATCTGGAAGAGAGAGAGAAAGAGAGAGAGAGAAACTTCGGTATGAAAGAGAAACATCTGTTGTTTGCCTCCCATATGCACCCAACCAGAGGTGGAAACTGCAACCCAGGTATGTGCCCTGACGGGGATCAAAGCCACAGCCTTTTGGTGTGTGGGATGGTGCTCCAGCCAACTGAGCCAGCCAGCCAGCCAGTCAGGGCAAAAGGCATCCTCTCTTTGTGGAAACTTTCCATCTCTTAAGTTTTGATCTAATTTGGGTTGATTTTATAATACTTCTCTAAGTACTTTCTTACTCTTTTATTTTCAAAGAATTTAAGAGCGAAACACTGGACTGTATACCCCAAGAGATGACACAGTGACAATGAAATCCTTCAATAGCTCCCTGTCTCCTGGGCTAAGGCTCGAGCTCTCCACATGACCTGGCGTCTGCCTGTACCTACAGTCTCATCTCTGTCCTTGCCTGGCCCTGCACCCCCAGCAGCACTGCACCAACACCCTGCTCTTTGTTCCACACACACTGAGCTCTCTGGAGGGCGAGCCCCTCCTCTGGCCCCTTCACTTGCTAGAACCTACCTATGTTTCACTCACTATTCACTGAACGGTTAGCTTTTGCCACCTTCCATACCTCCCATCTTGGATTTGTCACTCTCCCTCTGTGTTCCCATGGCCACCTTTGCAGCCTTCAGTTTTGGCACCTTAGCATGCAGTATTTAAACATTTCTGTTTAAGTGTCTGCCTCCCCCTTTGGATTGATTGCTCCAGCAGAGGCAAGGACCATATTATTTTAATTGTCTATTCTTTGCTGGTCATTAACTACTTCTAGCTCTCTGCTTCTGGGCCTGTGGTAGGATTGCACTTCCTGACCCCTGAAGTCATGCGACTAGTTCTGCCCATGAGTGGTGTGTGGATGAGACTTGGGTCAGTCCTGTACCAGAGAAGTTAATTGCCAGTGGGAGTCTCTGTAGACTCTGGCTGTTCCCTTGGCTGACTAGCAACAGACAGGCAGTGACTGCTCTGTCAACCTAGAACCCAGAGTGAGGATGATGAAGATGGTGAACAGATCCCCAGGCAAGCCATGGTACACAACCCACAGGGTGAGTACGAAATAAACTTTGTTTTAAATCACTATGATGTGGGGTGGTTTGTTACCACAACATGTGCAAGTCCATTGGACTGATACATATCTCCAACATTTAGCATGGTGTTGGCACTTGTGAATGCCTGATAAAAGTTTACTGAAAAATACAAAGTTACTCTAGGAGAAAGTTTAATAGTGTTTGTGAAAGTACCACGCATCTAGTAGGCACTCACTAAATATTAACTGGATCTAAGTAAGACACCTATACTTTAGGGTGCTTTTTAAATACTTCCACTCTGTGTGAGAATAAGTGTCTGCTGAAATGAAAATTAAATTACTAAGTTAGATGTAGTCATCAAGAAGAAGAGAAATATTATTTGTAGCCAAAGATGAAACGTGATTAGGGAACACATTTCTCAAGCAGAATAAATATTTAATATTCCAAATTGAACAAGCATCCTATTAAAAAAGAGTTCGCATCTGAAATCCTGTCTTTGGTCTCTTGTACTTCTGCAGGCTGTATAATTTGTTTAACAATTATTTATTTAGCCCTTCATTGTCCTTTCCAGATTCTACAGGTATTCCTAACATAGGGAGAGACTCATTTATTATTAGCAGTGGGGAGCAGGAGGGAAGAGGGACTGATGGGTGATAGCACGTGGAACACGTTTGTTTTGAATACTTTGTTTGGCTTCACTAACTGTTGTTAACCGTCTGCTCAACCAGGATTTTTAATCGCTGAACTGCAAGGAAAGTTAATTAATATAAAAGCAGCCACTGATGTTTATTGAGTTTGTGATAATGTTCTAAAAATTTACAGGAAGTGCAAAAGATAAATAACACTCCCACCAGAAACTTATAAAGTACCTGGGTAGTTTTTGCCCAAGAAGCCACTTACAGATGTATGAGCTTATCATTGATTTGTATTGGGCAAAGACCAGGCATGTGCGTTGGCATGTGTGAACGTGCACTTCCCGTCTGTGTAGAAAACAAGCCGTCTCTTGTGTAACTGTGCTAGGCGAAGTGCTTGTACACGTGAACAGGAAATATTCACCCTGCCTTTCTCCTCCAGGAAGAAGAGCTGTGCGGTCCCAGGAGAAAGAGAACAGTGCTCCCATCTCAGAGGCCCCAGGAGAGAACGGGCGGGCAGTAGAGGGTAGGAGAGAAAGTGCTAACGTTGGAAAACGTGAAGAGGAGAAGTGGAAATAGTGAGCTCGTGGGGGAAACAAACAAACAGAGAAAACTGAACTCATCCAGAGGTGAGAGGAGAAGCTGGTTAAAACCCAAATCCCTAACCCCGCCCTAGAAGGGCCTCAGCCGTCTGGCCCCAGCTGTCAAACCCATCCAGCGCACTCACACCATCATTCATGATGCTCTGCTTGGGCTCCTATTCCTGCTGTCGCTCAGACATTGCAAGCTTTTTCTCTCTGAGCGACTTAGCACTTAATGTTCCCTTTGTCCAGAAATCTGTTTCCTAGACTTTCACAAAGGCTGGCCCCTCCTTTTAGGTCTCAGTTTAAATGTCACCTTCTCAGAGAGACCTTGCCTAACCTCCACACTCCAAATAAAACATATCTAGAAATGTTTGTTGAGTAAATGAACTTGATAGAAATGGAAATAGGTGTTCTGCTAGGTGTTTTACAGAAATAGAAACAAAAGATACCAAGCATTGAGGGGAAATATTTCAGGGAACCCAGGCAAGTCTGAAGTCTGGTACTCTGAATCTAAATGCATTGCTATCCAAAATTTGACATGGAGAACCAGGGTTTAGAGATTTCTCTCTTATAATTGACTACTTGGTAGGCCTATACTTTGTTATCAGTAAAATGTATAACCTTTTAGGGGAGCTTCTTTAACTCTTTTAGGTGGTAGAGCTTTTATCTGTGGGTGTCAAAATATATGTTTAATATATGTTATTAAAACTGATAAGAAATATTTGCAACTTACATCAATCACAAAGAGCTCATAGAATAAGATAAAAGAGCTCCTAAAAACATAGAAAACCAGGACCAATGCACCTATGAAAAAGTGGGCTAGAAATATGTGCAGACAGTTCACAGAAAAAGATAGGAAAATGGCCCTTAAACATATTAGAAGATGCTCGACCTTACTTATAATAACAGAAATACATATGAAATCTTCACTGATATATAATTTTTCACATATCAATTAAATATCTAGAAGATTGATGACATATTTTGTTGGTGAGGCTATGGAGAAATAGGCATGTACATTGCTAGTAGGAACG
>VMDR010025947.1:0-14248 GCA_007922815.1 Macrotus californicus
ACTGGCTTGTCTTCAGCACATCTGCATAGCTCACAATTAAACATGTAATTATTTTAGAATGTTACTCTCTCACTTAACACTATATGTAAACATTTTCATGTCATTAAAACAGAAATAATACCTATAATATTTAGTGGTAATTTAATATTCTGTCATGTACCAGATCTCAGAAAATTTATTTAGTCACCAATTGTGGACTTTAAAATTAATTTCATTGTCTTTGTTTAAGAATTAATATTGTAGCCCTGTCTGGGTAGTTTAGTTGGCTAGAGCATTGTCCCAATATGTCAAGTTTACCAGTTCATTCCCCAGTCAGGGCACATACATGAAGCAACCAATGAATGCATAAATAAGTGGACAACAAAGATCTCTCTCTCTCCTCTTTCTCTCTCTCTCTAAGATCAATAACAAACATTTAAAAGCTAATCAATATTGTAATAAAATATACAACAGTATTTGTCCATAATTCTTTAGGATATATTTAACACGTTGGGAGTCACTCAGTAGAGAATATGAATATTTTTATATTTCTTGTTTCACATTAGCAAATAGCTTTCTGAGAAGGCTGTCCAGTCACACTCCCACCAACAATATTGAACCTAACTTTCTTTTTACAACCTAGTTAATGAAAATAATAATAATAATAACTCATGGTTGCTTTCATTAGCATGTTTTAGGTATTTCTGAGGAATTGTTTTCTCCCCATATTTTCACTATTTGTTAATGATTGTTCTCCCTTTTCTGCAAACCATTGCTTTACAACCTGTCCCATTTATCTAAGCAGTCTTTTGGCTGATTCAGGGCCACTTAAATATTTGAGAGGCAAAACAATCATCTCAAATCATTACTTGACCCTCTCAATGATTTTCTCAGTCTCTATAAATATTCATACAGGTTTACCTTGTACATAAGCAATGCAGGATACAAACAATAATTCCATTTCACTTTTCATCAATGGAAATCAATAACTATATAAAATATGAATCACATATGAGAGTATAGTTCTTTACATTTAGACTCATATTTTAATTTGCTTCAACTAGAGGAGGCTGCATACAACAGGAATGTGAGGGGGCAGAAAATGGTGCATGTGTTGTCATATTTAACTTGGAAGAAGTAAGAAAAAACATGGGTCTGCCAGTGATAAAGGTTAGGAGCTTCAACAGGGAAAAACACTGTTGATTCTCCTACTTTAAGGACAAAGGGTCACACTCCCCTTTAAGAGACATGTAAGTGTGCATTGCAGCTAGGGAGGGTTGGTCATGCTGTGGGATCCTTTAGAAAAGGGTGTGTTAGATGGCAAGATACCTGCAAGAAACATGTCACATTTAGTCATCATGCTCTAAGTTGTTATTCATTAGCATAACATGTAACAACTTGTTTTACTGATGTTTTTAATAGTGTCATAGTCTCTTCTGACATGTCATTCTGCACCCAAAAAAGTACCAAGTATTTTATATTGCTAAGGGTGAATCATGAATAAAGATTTAGTAAAATAATATCTGGTACACAGGGTGTGGTCCTGAGTAGATTCCATCCCCTGAAAGTCTTAGCCAACCCCTCCCACATTATGTATATAAGGGAAAATCTATTTATGGACTCTTATTTTGGATTATCTTGGTTCATTTAATATAATGACATTTAAGTTTACTCCCACTCAGTAATTGTATTGGCTATTTTATCCATTCACAATACCCAGACACAACTATTTTTAACAGCATTTTTTAAAATAGTTACATAAATTTTTTTGGCATTTTATATTAGAAATCACAGTTTAACATTCTTTACTTCTAGTATTATAAAACTATATGATTAAAAAGTCTAAACAAATTCTGACCTAATGTTGAACTTAATGAAAAAAAACATATATAGAAACGTTCTTAACAAGACATTCTGAAGCCTAATTAGATAATGCTTTATGACGAGCTTACACAAATAAACAACTACTGTTGTAGTTAGTAATTTCTAAATACTTTTATTTTCATGTAAAGAATTTTTTCATTCAAATTCTGGAAAGTATAAGTCATTTTAAAGCATGAGAATTATACCCTTGATATTCTTGTTTTTCTCTTTTATTTTATGGTGGAATATTTTGAGCCTGTTTTTCTTTTCTGTGTTTTAAAGATTAAGCCATGTTTTAAAGATAATTGGTCTAATGATCCATTATAACCTATAAGCCTTTTATTTAAGTATTAGATGGAAAGAAAAAATAAGTAAATCTAAGTGATTTGACTTGAAGAATCATCCAAATTGCCCTGCATCCAGCATTACTCCCTGAAAATAAAACTTACACTATTTATTGAAATAATTTCACAATTAAGAGCCTACCTTTAAGAGGAATAAATTCTTAAAGCGTTATGACAGTAGTTTATCCAAGACTAATTCTGCAACTCACTTCAAAAAACCGTGAAACATTGAGGAAAATCCCTTTACTTGGAAAGGCATGAAGAAAGAATCACAGGCCCCCCCACATTAAGCTAAGGGACTCTCGTGCGCTGAGGGTAACTGGAGACTGAAAGCCAGCCTGGGTCACTGATCACAGTGGACAAGAGAGGGGTGATGCAAAGATAAGATGGGGCCTAGAAAAAAACTTATTTCATATCTTTTCCTAAGTTATCTATGTATGTTTATGCCACTTTTCTCTTCAACTTTACTGTAATCCTGGAGGTAATCTAAAGAGATTATCTTTAGGTAGTAAATGTAAAATGCCATTCTTCATGGATAAAGAGGGCACCAGTAAATCCACAGAAAGAACATTTAAATTTGTAGGAGGAATTATGTTGTCTTTACACTTAATGACATACATTACCCATGGCCAACTAGATTTAAAGAGAAAATTGTTGCTGCGGAATAAAATTTTTAATGTAAACTTATTGGATATTTTATGTAGCAAGTAAACATCTCATTATTCATTTTCAGAAAGACTTGTTCTAGAAGGAAAATTCTGGTTACCAAACCTTTTGTTTCTCATTAATGACTATAATACTTTGTTACAACTTGGCAAATATTTGAACACCCATTATTAGTCTTATTCAAAATATTTCAACAATGAATAGACTGGGTACTGGTTTTGAAGAGCCTAGCTGGGAGTGAAGACATACAGGCAGTCGAACACTTTCAGGCACATTTTAGTAAGTGCTGAGATTCGTAGGGTAGCATGGGAGACGTGGAGGTCTTTTAGGAAGATGACATACTTAGGAACAAGGCAGGCTAAGAATGGACATGGTCGGGAAGCCAGATGTGGGCTATAAAGAGTTTCAGGTAAAGAGAGTACAAAAAGAACAAAAATTGCACAAATATAATAATGGGTAATTAGTGAACTAATATTGAAACGTAAAATTTGGACAGGGACACACAGGGACCAAACCACAGAGGGTCTGATTATGTCATTATGTCAACGTGACCCAATACTAGTGATAGTTATGAAGCAAAGATACAATGTAGTCCTTTTTACATTTTAGATATGACACTCTAGGATAATGTGGGAGGTTAATTTGGGGAGGTGTTTGCAGAGAAAAAAAGTGGAGTCTGGGAAACTGGAGAAGTGAAATAATCCACAGGAGAAAGGTGAGAGGGCTGAATAAATGAGCGGTGTTGGGGATAGAGGGCAAAGAGACACTTATAACACACGTGTAAGGTATGATTCACAGACCTCAGTAACCAATTGAATGGCTACAAACAAGGCAGTTGGAGGAATCCAGGGTGATTGCCAAGTTCTTATTTTTGCAGACAATTGGATGCTGAAAATACTATACTTAACAGGGGATACTGGCCTCGGAGAGGAATGTAGCATATGAGGTGTCATGGGAACTTCAAGTACAGATGATATTAGGAAATGGGTATGTGAGTCTGGATCTCAGGGTTCCTCAGTATTAATGTCTGTTTCTCTCCTGCATTGTGCAGAACTATAAGCCTTTTTCTGACATGGTCCTCATCATCATTTTCCTAGTTGCCTTTCTTCTCATGGTTTTGTGGTTGCACTGTAATGCCTGTGAGAATAGAAAGTGTCTCATTCATGTTCCTTGCACCAATTAGACAATTTTATGTTCTTTTTGGTACTCAAAAAAATATTAAATCACTCCTTTCATTTGCTAGAGGTTGAGGTTACCAAGATGAAAAACAGGCACAGTCACTCCCTCAAATGGCACACAGTATCACTGTACAAACAGGCAAACACATAATTACTGCTCTCAATACCTGCAATATTGGAGGAACTACAAGAGCAAAGAAGAAATAGTCTTGAATTGGCTTGCAGTGGGTAGAGGTGGGTGGAGATTTTTGAGCAGAGTTCACCAGGCAAGGCCCAATATGGCTGCTGCCTCAAGATGCCACTTTCATTGTAAAAGGTCAAGGCTGAATGAGTAAGCTACCTAATCCTTTCATACTGTGTAGCAGCTCTAAGAAGACAGAAGCTTATTATTTTTCTCCCCACGTTAACAGTCACAGCTGATACTTGGCTCAGTTCCACAATATCAGATGTGGATCCAATTTCTTTACATGTTGTTTTCCCATCCCTTAGGGCTCGCTCTCCTCAGCATGCACAAAGCATACTCACTAGCACCTTGTCCCCAAACTAACCCACGTAGAAAGTAGAGGAAGAAAATTTTGTTTCCACAAGTATTACATTGAATTTGTCAACATAAATTCTATTCATAGTCCCTTGTACAAATTTATTCCCAAGACCAAAATAAGATAAAAGAGAGGCAGACAAACAAGGTTCTAGATGTCTTGTCATGTTTCTGAAGAATCATAGGAGTTTTATTATCAAAGAGAATGAAGGGAGATAGATAATGGGGAGTTATATTTCCTTCTCTGCCATAACCACTTAATCTTATTATCATCATACCCAATAGAACCTTATTGTCAGATAATATATCTCATCTATGATCCCAAATTGTTCATTCCATTCTCTGACCCACTAATGTTATTTTTACAGTTCACTTTCTCTAGTGCACAACTACAGATTTTCAGATTATTCATGACCTGGAGCTCACCTTTTTATTTTCATTAACCATTAGCTTTCTCCTTTCTTTTCCTTATTTAGCTTAGAATTCTGTGATCTGTTAATTTAATCACAACATTGAAATAATTTTAGTACTCTTGTCTTCTTCTAATTATATAACAAAAATCCAGCTATGCCTGAACTCAATTATCTACCTCCTCTGGGCCTACATCTTAGCCTTTACATGTTTCTAGAGAAAAATTAAGAAACTGAAATGACTGACTTCAGTTTAAATTCATTGTCATAAATGTCATGCAGTAAAACAGTACAAGACAGACACCTACTCTATTCTCTTCATAAAGTTTCACATTCCCATGCTCCAAGCGAATAGGTTATATTCCTCCCCTGAAACTTCTTGCGCCTTCAGGTGCACCACCCGAACAACTCCAAGGGCCTCATTCACAATGAAAATGATGTTTCCCAACCTTGAAGACTTCCTTTCCTCACCCAGTGTTGTGGCTGCTGGTCTTATTCTTCAAATACAAATTTCTTTATCTTTTCTAGTACAAGTCAACCTATAGCTACCAAGGTTTTCCAAGAGAAAACATCCTTCTATCTATCAAAGGAAAGTTCAGACCATGCAATTCTATTAGGCTCCATCCCCTGCAAACTTTCAAGAGGTATGTTGAAACACTTATAACCCTCAAATCCATCCTTTTTAATGAGGTATCACACCATTAGCATACTCTGCCAGTTCTAGCACATACCATGAATCTTGCTTTCTATGTGTATCATCCTCAAGATACTGCTCAATTTTTCTGTTCTCTTTCTCAAAAAAAATCTTAAAAATTGTTTATATATCTTGACTCAACTCAACAACTTCTCATTTATTCTTTAACACATTCAACAACTTACCTGTTCTTTAACACAATCCAGTTTAACTTCAGCCTTTATAACTCTACCAGGGTCACAGCCTTCAATGACCTACATACCATATTGCCAAATTCAAAGAACATTATTTGATTTTCATACACTTGACTCTTGGAAATATACAGGGGTGGGCAAAATTAGGTTTATAGTTGTTCTACAATAGATAATACAATAATTAATCAATAATAATACAAGAATAAGCTCAGTATATCAAGTACTCATAGCTATAAACCTGCTTTTGCTCACTGCTGTACAACAAACAGTGTGGCCTTTTGCTCCTTCTAGAATTCTCTTTTCTCTCATATTACACTCTTCAGATTTGCCTCCAGCTTCCCAGCATGCTCATTTGCTGACTTCATCTCCTTTTCCCAAATTATACATATTGGAGTTCCTCAAAGTACAGTCTTGACCTACTGTCCTGTCTATTTACATTCCCTACCTGGGAGATGACTCTGTTCCCATAGCCTTAAATGATAGTTACAGGTTGGTAACTTACAATTTTACTGCTCTCATGAAGACCTCACTTGAGAGATCAAGATTTATATAACTAACTGTCCCTTTAATACTTTGAAGTGTGATACCTTAAGGGAAATTCAAAGTTAAATAAATGATCCAAAATAAAAGTGGCAATTAGAACCTCAATCTGATACTTCGTCATCTTTCCTCATCTTAGTAACTGGTGTCATAGTCCGTCTTCTGACAATATGTCCCAAACTGGAAGTTATTTTTTATTTATTTCTCTTTTACCATCACATACCTCCTCTTTTATTTACCATGTTTATGACGCCATAAGGAGTTTTAACATTTGCCTTTGTAATACATTTTTTTGGTAAGGAGCATTGTATTATTTTTAAATGAAGTACATTATGGATGTCAGTTAACAAAATTCTGCTTTGTATTTTTTTTTTTTGGCTTCAGAACTTTATTTAGATACTGTGCTACTGATAATTTTTCATATGACATAAGTATCTGTACATTTCTGTCCTTGCTGCCACTAGTTTAGCTTCAGCCATTTCCGTCACTTGACTGGATGACTTTTAATCACTTTCAGACTGACTTCTGAATTCTGTATTTTCTTCCCTCCTATTCATTCTCCATACAGCAATTAGAATATCCACTACCAAATAAATCAGAACATGCTGTCTCTATGAACCTCCAAGGCCTTCATCTGCACTTGGAGTAAATGTGAATTCTCTATTATGAACCAAAAGGTTTTGTGTGATGGCCCTTGGTTACTTTCACAATCTCATCCCTGCCACTCCCTCTCGGTTCCTGCATCCGGATACGCTAGCCTAATATCAGTTCCTAGCACTTGTTAGAGGCACTCCTATATCAGGGCCTATGGGTCGCTGTTCTGTCTGCATTTCTGTCTGTCTGGATGGTTTGTTCCTGAACTCTGCATGACTACCTTCTTCCTATCATTTAGTTATAAGCTCAGTTAACAGCAAGCTCTTCCCCAACCATCCTATCAAATACAGACCCCTCCCCAACAGATATCCACAGATATTCTCTCATAGGTACAGTGACTTTCCTTCCTAACATTGTATAAAATGATGCAATTTTGCAATGATTTTTACCTTTATTATTTGTTCTCATCTAGAATGTAGGCACCATGATTTTGATGTTTTTTTTTGTTTCTACCCTGTTATTTTATTATATGTTGATAGTAACCAGAGTGAGAACCACGGCTGGCACAGAGTAAGTTTTCAGTAAGTATTAGTTGACTAATTGAATGAATGTATTTTTATAAATAAGAGCTCACAAATAACCAAAAAGGATGGATGAACACTTGTGTCTAGATGCTGTCTGAGAGGCGGCAACAAGGTACAATCATTCCCTGAACTAAAGTATGATACAGCTTCACCATCATGACACAGGTTCTCTTAATGATGAAGTCATTAAAATTCTCTGCCAAATATTTCATTCTCCTCTCTTCTGGGCATGTGATGGCAATGCATTTCCTGGCCCCCTTGTGGTTGAATAGGGTCATGTGACAGATTCAAGCATATGAATTATGAGAAGTGACATGTGTCATTTCTAGACTGGATCCTTTACTCACCGATGTGAGATACTCCAGAGCTTGCTTCCCCTCTGGCACAGCAATAGGCAAGATTTGATATTGTGGCTCCTCCATTAGTTTGAGTCAGTGAGAGATTCCAATGAACAGAGCGCTTCTGGGGGAGTGGGGAGTGGAATACAACAAACCTTGTTATATGCCACTGAGATTTTTTGAGTGGCTTGTTATTGCAACAAAACTTAGCCTGTCATGGCAGATAAACTGTTTTGTGCCCCTGAGATTTATGGGTGGCTATTCTGTGCTATATATTACACTGAGGCAGTGCTTCAAAGAGGCTATCTGCAACAGCATTATGTCTTAATGTGTTTTTCCTTCACAGGTGAATTGCTCTATACTTATAATTGTTATGATTTACCAGGTAAATAAATACATTTGTTGTATAAATAAATAAATAAATAAATAAATAAATATTCACTAAGTAGAGAAAGAAAACAAAGTTCATTTGTAAAAGTAAGCAGATACAAAAGAACCATCAAATATTTTAAGAACTACAGGTATATCTGTGAATGTTGAATGAAGGGCAAAAAGTCAAATCACTAGGAACATTGTACATCACATTACATACTTTAGTATTTTCTTCAAATTAGTGACACTATTGGCTTCATTTTTATCTAGCAGCATCAAAGATGGAAAGGTATTCTTTACTGCAGAGAGGAAGAACAACATACTACCCTGTTCCCAGTAAGAGTAGAAAGGATGAGAAACTGAACGAGAGGAGAAGCAGTTGGGCTACAGAGAATGTAACAAATCAGATAATCCATAATAAAGAGAGGAGGCCAAATGTGGTGAATATTTAATATGACAGAGGAGCGAGAAGAATCACAGATGATTGTCAGGTGCCTGACACTGGTGACTGGTGAAGTCACTAACAGAGAAGTGGGGGACACAATGGGAGTAGATTTCATGGCAAAATTGAATTTATGTACAAGCTGCTATTTCCAAAGTTTCCAAAACAATCTTGATTTACTTGGGAATCTAGAAGTTAACAAAAATTATGGGTGAACTAAACTTTTTTCAAGCTTCATATTACTATGCTCTGACTCTTGTCCTGTGAGCTGTGTTTAAAGCAGCAAGAAAGGACCTAGGAATCAACCTAACCAAGGAGGTAATAGACCTGTACTCAGAAAATTACACAACACTGAATAAAGAAATTAAGAAAAACACAAACAAATGGAAATATGTGCCATGTTCAAGGATTGGAAGAATTAACATCATCAAAATGGCCATACTAACCAAAGCACTTTATAGATACAACACAATCCCTATTAAAGTACCAACAACATATTTCACAGATATAACAAACATTTCAAAAATTTGCATGGAACCATAAATGACCCCGAATAGCTGCAGCAATTTTGAGAAAGAAGAACAAGGTAGAAGGGATCACAATACCTGATATCAAACTGTATTACAAGGCCACTGTAATCAAAACAGCCTGATACTGGCATAAGAAGAGATACATGGACCAATGGAACAGAACAGAGAGCCCAGAAATAAACCCAAGTCTCTATGGTCAATTAATATTTGGCAAAGGGGACAGCAGCATAAAATGGAGTAAAAACAGCCTCTTCAACAAATGGTTTTGGGGGAGCTGGACAGCTAAGTGAAACTCAACCACCAACTTATACCATACACAAAAATAAATTCAAGGTAGATAAAAGACTTAAATATAAGTTGTGACACCATAAAAGTCCTAGAGGAAAACATAGGTAGGAAAATCTCAGACATTCTACACAATATTTTCATGATATGTCCCCTAGAGCAAGGGACATAAAGGAAAGAATAAGCAAATAGGACCTAATCAAAATAAAAATCATCTGCACAGCTAAAGAAAAAGCACTAAAATGAAAAGAGAACCAACTATATGGGAAAACATATTTGCCAATGATGACTCAGACAAGGGTTTGATCTCCAAAATATATAAAGAACTAACACAACTCCATTCCAGGAAGAAAAACAACCCAAATAAAAAATGGACAAAAGACTTGAACAGACACTTCTCCAAGGAGGATATACAGAGGGCCCAGAGACATATGAAAAGATGCTCAGCATCACTAGCCATCAGAGAGATGCAAATTAAAACCACCATGAGATACCACTTCACACCAGTGAGAATGGCCATCATAAACAAATCAACAAACAAGTGTTGGAGAGGATGTGGAGAAAAGGGGATCCCAGTGCACTGTTGGTAGGAATGCAGACTGGTGCAGCCACTGTGGAAAACAGTATGGAATTTCCTCAGAAAACTAAAAATGGAACTGCCTTTTGACCCAGCAATTCCACTGCTGGGATTATATCCTAAGAATCCAGAAACACCAATTCATAAGAACCTATGCACCCCAGTGTTCATAGCAGCACAATTCACAATAGCCAAGTGCTGAAAGCAACCTAAGTGCCCATCAGTCAATGAGTGGATCAAAAACCTGTGGTACATTTACACAGTGGAATTCTACGCAACAGAAAGGAAGAAGGAGCTCCTACCCTTTGGGACAGCATGGATGGAACTAGAGAGCATTATGCTAAGTGAAATAAACCAGCAGGTGAAAGACAAATACCATATGATCTCACCTTTAAGTGGAACCTAATCAACAAAACAAACAAGCAAGCAAAATATAACAAGAGACATTGAAATTAAGAACAATCTGACAGTAACCAGAGGGGAGGTGGGAGGGGATAATGGAGGGAAAGGGGGGAAGGGTTTTCAAGAACAACTATACAGGACTCATGGACAAAACCAAAGGAGGGGGTGGAATCAGGGGAGGGAGGTAGGATTGGCTGGGGTGGCGAGGAGTGGTGGGGGTAATTGCAGACAACTGTACTTGAACAACAGTAAAACAATTTTTAAAAAAGCAGCAAGAAAGGATCACTGTGCAACTTCTGTGACAAAGTGAAGGCAGTCTTGGGTAAAACTTGTAAACTGCATCCCTTTACCCTGCTTCTTTCTGATATTACATAGTGTTTTTTTTCCTTAAAATATTTTATAAAAACTATTCTGCCAAGCCATGAAAGACATGGAGGGAACAAATGCATATAACTAAGTGAAAAAAGCTAATCTAAAAAGGCTTACACACTATTATTCCAACTTTGTGGAAAAGGCAAACTATGGAGCCAGTAAATGGTTAGTAGCTACCATGAGTGAGAGGGGAGAGAACAATGAAGAGACAAAGCACAGAGGGTTTTTAGGACAGTGAAGTTATTCTGTATAATACTATAGTGGTGGGTACATATCATCATACATTTGTCCGACCCATCCAATGTAAGACCCCAAGAGTGAAGGTCAATGTAAACTACATAATTGTGTTGATAACGAGGTGTCAGTTTAGATTCATTAATTATAAGGAAAACGCAGCACTCTGACGAAGGGCGTCGACAGCGGGCAAGTCTGTGCATGCGCAGGGGACAGGGGACATATGGGGACTCCGTACTTCCTGCTCAGTCTTGCTGTTTACCTAAGACTGCTCTAAAGAATAAAGTTTATTAATTAAAAAAAAAAATCAACACTTAGGCTCCCCAGAAAAGCTATTCATGTCGTGTTATAAAGTGAAGGGCTTGGTGAAATACTCAGCAATATCTGAAACCTGCTTTTTCTAGCTATCTCTTAGCCTTTTATATCTTAATGAAGACATAACCACAAAGGAGGTAGAGGGAAATATCATGTAAACTGATTTTCACCCCACCTACCAACGTAAAACTCTTACAACCTAAGTTACAACATAATATTATCCGGGGGTATTCAGACTTTTGGCATCTCTGGGCCACCCTGGAAGAAGGAGAGTTGTGTTGGACCACACATAAAATACACAAACACTAACAAACTGATAAGAAAAAAAAAGGTTTTAAGTAAATTTACCATTTTGTGTTGGTTCCTAGCCATCCTGGGCCATACGCAGGCCATGGGTTAGACACCCCAGAAAGCAGCCTTAAATCAAAATGAGTACCATTCTTACCCTATGCTACACTTCTCCGACATAAAAGTCCACACTGGCCTCTGAGTCACCTGTATGTACCCATGACAGCATTCAATAGTAAATCCCAAGTTAATTAGCCTTAGAAATTACTTTTTCCTCTGGCTTTTATACTCAACTATAAAGGTTGTATAAAAAATTACCACAACTCTGAGAGACAGTTACCTAAGTTCACTAGGTCTTCAGCTGAAGTAATCTATTTTTTCTTTATATAACGCCTTAGAGAATTTAATTTTTATTTAACTTACTAGAGCCATGATTTTTTCTGGGTATTATTTCAGAGAAGAACTTTTCTGTCAACTAAAAAAAGAGCCTTAAATCTTAAGAATAGGGAAAATTATATTTTTGACTTTAGTTTCTTGTGGTTATGAAGTTATTTCCAGGTTCTCTCTGAAACCACATACTAACACATGCTCACTTGAGTACTCGTACTCACATACTCATATGAGTACATGAACTAATTATAAACTGGAAATTGGTAAATTTACAATTGTTTTTCAAAATGTTCAGTTAAAGAAGGTGTGATGAGTTTAAATGACAGGGTTGAGGGTGTTTGAAGCAGGGATTTTAAAATCCTATTATTAACAGTTTATATTAGCAGGGTTCATTTGTTACAATTAATAAATCCATATTTATGCATTATTATTAATTAAAGGTCATAACTTACTGCTATCCTTAGTTTTTACATAGTGTCCCTTTTTATTCCAAAATCCCACCCAGGATGCCACATTCTATGAAGTCATCACATCTCTTCAGTTCCTCTTGGCTGTGGCAGTTTCTCAGACTTTCCTTATTCTTGATGGTCCTGACAGTTTGGAGCATGACTGGTCGGGTGTTTTGTAGGAGGCCCTCAGCTGATATTTGCCTGCTGTGTTTGTCACGATTAGGCTGGGACTGTGAGTTTAGGGGAGGAAGAACACAGAGGCGAAGAGCATCACATTATTCAGTAGGTTTTTTAGGTTTGTCCAAGCTGAAAAAGTGCCGCTGTCTAGTTCGTATATTTAACTTCTATTATATTTGTATATGAATATTACAAAATGTCTTTAGGCATTCTAACATTAATGGTAATGAGATTATTTCTAATATTTCAAAATTGCAAAAAAACGTCCCTGTGTACAATTGTGAGAGTTTCCCAACAAATACACAGAGCGGGGAAAAACGGGCTTGCAGTTGTGAATATGTAAAACACCGTTTATTTTATTATTATTATCATTATTGACTAATTATTGTGTCGTGTTCCATACAAACAACTGCAAAACTACTTTTGTTTCACTCTGTATATAAAAATAGAATTTGCTGGGCCATAGAGTGTGTGCATTTTTCTGTTTGCCACTTTTTTCTTCCAGAGTAATTGTATGTATAAAGTTATGCTTTATAAAAACAATAGTATATAAGGACATACTTTGCTCTTCATACTTGCCATCATTCAGTTTTGTAAGATTTTAAAATTATTGGAACTTCCGGCCAAGATGGAGGCGTAGGTAGACACACTGTGCCGCCTCTCACAACCAAAAGAAGGACAACAACAAATTTTAAAACAAAAAACAACCAGAACTAACAGAAAATCGAACCGTATGGAAGTCCGACAACCAAGAAACTAAGAAACATACATCCAGACCGGTAGGAGGGGCGGAGAGGACTCGCGCGGCAGGGCGGCGGCTGGCGGATCCGGGAAAGGCGCAGCTGGCCGGGAGAGGTGGCGGCTGCGGCCCGGGCGTCCCACTCCCTCGTGAGGATAAACGGGGAGGAATGGCGCGGGAGCGGGACGGACCCCGCAACCCAGAGTTCCGGTGCAGGGAGGTGAAGCCTCAAAGACTCTGATTGAAAACTCCTGTGGAGGTTGAGGTGGCGGCAGCGGGAGAAACTCCCGGCCTCACTGGAGAGCTTGTTGGAGAGACCCACAAGGTCCTGGAGCGTGCACAGCCCTCCCACCGGGGATCGGCACCAGAGCCAGCACCAGAGGGGCCCCATTGGACTGTGGGTAGTGCGGAAAGTGACTGGTAACTGGCAGGGAGCCGAGCAGCCGCCATTGTTCCCTCTCAGACCCCTCCCCCACAAACAGCGTCACTACGCAGCGACGTGGCCGCCCTGCCCTGGTGAACACCTAAGGCTACGCCCCTTACTACGTAACAGGTGCGCCAAGACAACAAAAATGGCCCAAATGAGAGAACAGATCAAAGCTCCAGAAAAAATACAACTAAGCGATGAAGAGATAGCCAACCTATCAGATGCACAGTTCAAAACACTGGTAATCAGGATGCTCACAGACTTGGTTGAATTTGGTCGCAAATTAGACAAACAAATGAAGGATACAATAAGGGAAATGAAGAAAAA
>VMDR010025948.1:0-14241 GCA_007922815.1 Macrotus californicus
AAAAGAGACTTCACAGTCAGATTTCAGACCTGCAATATTTTCACTGGCTTTTCAAATGTGCAAAGCTATATCAAAGTTGAGAATGTGGTTAAATTATGATAATGATAATACTTTCCATCTATACTATCCCTTTAAAGTTTACAAAACAGCTTAACGTGCATTATCATATTTAATTTTTTAAACAAAGTTCAAGTGATGCCAGCTGTTCATCTTGCAAAGAATAGCTGAATTTTAAAACTCATCCTTAGTGTATTATGCTCTAATGAAATAAAGTCCATGGAGTAGAATGATCATGTCTTGACCTCTGATAATCTTTTCTATTTGCAAATAAAATTTCCACTCAACTTTCTCTTGAAATGTATTTCTATTAAAGCAGTAAATTTCAAATCTCAGGCTTTTCGTTAACAAATTTCTGGTATACAAGATTTTGGGTGTGTGTTTTTTAATTGTTTAATTGGCGCCCGTTCTATCTAGAATTTAGAACAAAAATATTTTATAGAAGAATTAATATGCTTAAATTAGCACACTTAATTAAATGATTGATAGGCCAAGCAAAACATCTATTTTACCTTTTACCCTGCTGACCTTGTGTGGTGCTTACTGTGTGAGGCTGGGAAGGCGTGGGGACAAATGTAAATGAATGTGAATGCTCAGTTCCATTCAAGTGCTCCGAAGGAAAAGTCCAACAAGCCATACAAGGGAATAAAAGAGTGGATGAGCATGGACACCTGGCTGGGATGGTGCCGTTCAGATGAGAATACAAACAATGGCAATAGCTCAGCTGCAACAAGAGCGGCCCTGAGCTAAGGAGGAGAAGCCTTGGGAGAGTGAGCAGGAGGAGCAGCCTTCCCTGACCCACCACACCTGGTCATCCTGATAAGCACTACAAAAGTTCCCTGTCCTCTACTTTGTACACGTTAGCATTTGCCATTATGCATTTATGTGATTATTTACTTACTGCTAATCTTCCCTGTAAAGCTATAAATTCCATCAGGGCAGAGGTCACATTTCTTTTGCTCACTCTTGAACCTCCTGCACTTTGGGTGGGTTTGGCATATAGTAGGCATTCACTAATTCTTGAAAGAGAAACCAAAAGGACATGGAAAATTAAAGTATTTATGGTGTTAGTTGTAGCAAGGCTATAGCACAAGTGACCAATAAAATATGTTTGTATTATCTGTTCAGTCGAGGGTATTATTGGCTTGACATTTTAGTAACTCATTATGTTTCCACAAATATACTCCACTAACACATATCTCGTGCTATTATTAGGGTCAACTAGATGAGTGGTTAATTTTTAACTGAGAGATCACTGACTTTCAATTTTCTTGGCACATTATCTTTTGGAATCAGTCAGAAAAATCATTGTTTTATAGCTATAAAACCTTCATTTAATTGGAAATCATTAAATCATTGGCTTGTTAGTTCAAATGCTCAGCATCCCTTTACTATAAAAATGCATACATATTTCTTGTTTCTGCAGATGGGCTCCATCAAATCATTGACATTTTCTTCCCTTAGACACTAAAGGAATAAACAAAATGCCTTAACTAAGGGCTTTTCTGAGATACCAACAGGAAATGTTATATGAGAGTCATCAAAACCAAGGTACCTGGACAAGGCTTCCTGCTGTATATTCTCCATCATCCAGGACAAGTTTGGAGCCATACCAGAAGGCCAGTGCATAACACAGGAAGATGAGACACCACATGAATCCAGTAAAGAACCCCATCACTATCCCTTTTCTAATTCCCCAACGCTGGGCAAACACAAGATTTTTCTCATATCTGTGAAGAGAAAACATGTGAGTCTCTTTCATCAGCAGAAGTAGCAGCTCAAGTTAGAGTATTTCAAACAGACCACAAGGCAGTGGTTTTCCTTAATGATTATAAAAGCACCAGACACAGAGCAGCTTTAAGGAAAGAAAATAGCAACTTCTGTGTAGTTTGTTTAAACCTGGCAATGAAATGAGTTGAAGGGGTGATGCCTAACAAAGCGTCATAGTTGATTGCTTCCTGGATGAGTACAGTGGGGTAAGCTTTGCCCTCAAGAGAAAAGAATTTTTCAGCACAAATGTTTGGATATGAGAGATCCAGTACTATTTGTGCTTAAATTGTTTTATTAAATCACATGACATGCTTCCTGTCAGAAAATGATGCAACTATTTCCCTCCCAGGTTTGAAACTACTGTTTGTACCACTTGTATTCACCCATCTGCTCTGTGACCAAGAATCCTCTGTTGTAACATGACAGGTCAGATTCATACCATGGGGCATGGATAACGATGTGGAAATTCAATCCAAGCACTAAGTTTCAGTAATTCTATCATCTGGCCATCAATAATAGGTATTCTGTAACTGCCTTCCTACGTCTAAGAAAATAAATTAATGGAGAATTTTAAACATTTCATGGGACAAAACTGAAGGTCTAGCCTATGTTTGTTACATTTTTAAAATATTTACACTGCTTGTTTTATTAACAGTAGAAGATAATACCTTTCTCTTGGCTGGTGTGGCTCAGTGGATTGAGTGCTGACCTGCGAACCACAGGGTTGCTGGTTTGATGCCTGGGTTGAGGTCCAGGGCAGGTCCCCAGTAGGGGCGCATGATAGGCAACCACACATTGATGTTTCTCTCCCTCTCTTTCTCCCCCCCCCCGTCTAAAATAAATAAATAAAATCTTTATTAAAAATAAAGAAGATAATACATTTCATAGTGGCGGAAATACACTACTGAAATTTTTATGAGAAATAAGACAATTTCATTCCACAAACCAAACGAAGCAAATGACCCATGGACACAGACAAGAGCGTGGGGATGGCCAGAGGCAAGGTGGAGTGGGGCCTGGGAAGCGGGAGGCAAAAAGAGAGAAGATGGGAACATCGACAACAGTGTCAACAATAAAAGTAAAGAAAAAAAAGAAGTAAATAAAAAAAGAGGCCAATTAAAGATTATAAATTCTGTTCTCTTTTTTATTTGGTGAAGTTGCTAGCAATTGAAAATGACACCATCATACTAAATCTATAACAGAAGAAATAAGAGTTTAATTAAGTTGGCAGTTATTTTATAAAATCAGCACCTGGCACATGTAAGCACTCAATTAATACTAGATAAATGGGAAAATAAGTATAAACAACTGTTTGGCTTACAACTATGTTGTTTTGGTCACTTAGGTTTTTATTTTCATTAAGAATTAATCTCCTAGAATGATGGTCTATAATATGCCAATGCTAAATTATGTTTGATTAAATTGAAATCTGAGAACTTACAAGGAGTATACAGCAGAGTAGCTGAATAAAACACATTGTGTTCAATAAAAATGTGTGAAATCGCACTTTAGATCATGTAGGTTTTTCCTCGACGGCAGCAGTGTTGCCGACTGTCACGTGGTACAGAACAAGCACTACACCCCACCCCCCGGAGCTTGAAATAAATAGCGAACCTAAGATGGCTTCCTAAAAATTACCAACTCTAACCTCTTCAAAAACACACACCTAACTTAGGAGCCCTTGTAGTGCTTTGACCAATCTCATTATTCTGCCAAGCTACCTCTTGAACAAAAGCTCCCCCTTGAACAAAAGCTCCTTTGGGGTAGCATAGACCAAGGTGAAACTGCCACTTTGTACAAAAAAAAAAAAAAATTAGGGAAGCTCTAGGATAAAGGAAATTCAGAAACATGGCAGACATTTTTTAGAAATTTTTCTTTCATTGTATTTTTTTTCATTTATCCCTCGTATGCCCTCTTCCACCTCCACCGCGCCCCTGGCAGACATTTCAATTCACCAACCTTTCAACCTCTCTTTTCTCACCACCAAAAGCAGCCACTGTTCGAATGGATGAAATGACTTCATCCGCCACTGACCCTGCTTTGGCATAGGCCTTCAATTCATGGTCAGTAAACTTGGACACACTCTAAAATCCAAAAGAAGAAAATAAAACGTAAAGACCAGGTCATCAGGTCAGCCTGTCACGCAATGGTTCATTTAGGTGAGCAAACAGGTGGCATGGGTTAATACAAGACTAGATTCTCACTGTAACGGCATTCACCGAGGAAGACTTTGGTCCATGATCCATGCTAAGCCTCATCCACAGGTATTTGGTTGTTGACGTTATCAAAATGACTGCATTAAAAGCCAGCCTTGAAAACCCTCGGACAGAGTTAAGTCCCCAGTAGGGCATCCTTTGAGACTGCAGTGTTTCACTCATTAGAGTAATGAAGTTTTCAAGTCAAATCATGTCACATTTCATTGCCACTGGGCCAAAGACCATTGCACAATTCACAAACAGCAGAGGCAAAGGCCAGAGGTCAGTGCACGAATCCTACTGGTCAGAATATAGAATGACAAGAGAGGTACTGAGCATGCAAAGGCCCGATGAGGTGGAGGTAATTCCATAGGAGGAAGCTTTAGGTAAACATTACACTATTTTCACTCAGCTATAGGGGCTCAGCTACCTTTGCTGTTTACAAAAGGAAATAAAAAGACATTGCACTTAATATTAAACAAGTTACTTTCTCTACAATAGGACTTAGATTGAGTCCTAGTTAGAACTAACCACCAAAGAAATTTTTGGCACAGATGAAGAAACAAGAAGGGGAAAAATGCAAATATTGTGAAAAATCAACTCACTCAGAAATCTAAAAAATATATAGTACCCACACTAAGAGGGTTTATCCTCCAAGTTTTTCCAAACTTTCAGCAGCAAAACAGTCTGCAAACAAAATCTTAAGCACAATTCTGAGATATAAAATAAGTAAAAGTATTTTATTACAATATATTTATTTCACAAGTCCACAGTTTATAAAATCTTTGTGAATTGAAAAGGCAACCATAAGAAAAGTAAAAAGTAAGGCTCTTTTCAGCAACATCACCATGTGGGTGTTATGGATGACATGCAGTTTTTATCAGCCCTTTTCTAATTTATTTCACCAGTACATACGGCCATCGTAGTAACCAGGTAATTAAGCAGCTATGGATGTTATCAGTTTTTGTTGTAATGGCACATTAAATAATCTCCGGATATTTCAATTAAACTGATACAGGTGCTTCAAAAATGTAGATTGGGAAATATCTAACAAGTGCTCTTGTTTCTTATTGTAAGTATGAAAGTCAAAGCAAACATAACCCATAACCTCTAATACGTCGGATATTGCCTCTCTGCCTTTTTTGGTTTTGCTTTTCAGCTGAGCCCAGTGAAATTGCACGTATCATTTTACACAAACCGGCATGGACTTGAGTTCAAGAAGAAACCAGTGCAGAGCTACCACATTGCCAATCAGTGACGCACTTACAGGAAGTTGAAGTGCGGGCACTGAGACAAGAGAAACTGCTCTAGAGCTGAACCATGGAAACCAGGCCACGTGTTGGTGTCCGATTGTTAAAATGTGACTGTGATCCGTTAAATTGTGAATATTAATTTATCATGAGTTTAAAGAAAGAGATTAAATGTATTTGGTGGGGAAAAAAGCTGAATCAAATGTTCACAGAATCCCTGAAGACCCTCCACAGAAACTGGGGCTTTTTTAGAGTGCAGCTGGAAAGCATTTGGCAGAAAAGCTTTTTACAAAGCTTGCATGATACGGTGGAGGAAAAAATAAAAGCTAATATTTTTTAGTAATTAATTCTGTGTCTGCTCCTGGGCTAAGTGCATAACATGGGTTATGTCTTAAATCATCACAGTGACTTTGGGAGGTATTATCCTTGTTTTTAAGATGAGGAAACTGAAGTTTGGATGAGTTAAACATATCTTTCTTAAACCAGGTGAAAGATCCAGGTGGTGACCTAGTTAAGTGGAGTGAGTTTTTGCTGTTGTCACTCTGTATTACCTGGGAAACTTATGGGTAATGGCACCAGTGGATTGTAGAGAATATTGGGTTGGCCAAAAAGTTCATTTGGTTTTTTCCATAAGATGGTTCTAGTAGCGCATAGTTATCTTTAACTTCATTCAAAATGGTTTTGTTAGATTATATTGTGACAGCTGTCATATCAGTGTGCATTTAAAAAACTTATCAAAATCAGTGAATTTTTGTGTTTTTAATATTGAAGATGAAAGAAAATATGCAACATTTTCAGCATATTATATGCTTTATTATTTCAAGAAACATAAAATGCAACTGAAACGCAGCTCTCTGAGTCTCCATTTCTTACATTTAAAATGGCAGTAATACTTGACAAGATTGTCATAAAGATTATAGATAATGTGTATAAAGTTCCTCATAGTGCCTAGCACAATAGTAAATGCTCAATAAATGTATTATACATAATAATATTATTATTAATACATTATGTTTCTGTTACTAAAATATCATTAATCCCTAATCTATGGAATGTTATTTGATACTGAGGATTAATCAATCAAAATACTGATAAAGATGTTGACCAACGATACTCAAGAGAAGGGACTCAAGGTTACATTTTTGGCATGTCTCAGAGCCAGCGCCTTCCCATGGAGAGAAATGAGAAGACATTCTTACCAGACCGATGATGGCTGCTCCCAGCCCAATGAGAGGGCTGACAGAGATGATAACCAAGGTCAGCTTCCAGCCCTGGAAAAATCCCAGCAGGAACCCACAGATGCTTGTGGTCATGCGCTGAATGAAAATGGCCATTTGGTCAGCAATGGCGTCATTGATTTTATTAATATCACTAGAAACAAGAGAGGCTTTGATCACTGAAATGGAATTTGGTCAATTCAAATGTCTTACTGAGAAATCGCAGTCCTTGTCTCCTCCGTACCCCATTGCCCTTGGGAAACATAACGGACTCTCACATCTTGGAAAATTTGCTGCAGCTTGGGAGGTCATCCAGCCTCTCCCCTCACAGCCAAGTAAGTTGGTCCTTAACCCAGTTTTCCCAACTGGTGTTCATGAAACATTGGTGAAGGCTTTTGGAAACCATCTTATTTGTCTCTTTTTTACAGCTATTACCCTTGGTCTGCCCTGAAGAGCCCTTTTCCCCTTCTTTATATCTGTTAAGTCCTTTTAGTCTCAAGGTTCTCACATACCAGCTAACTCATAAAAACTTACATAACTGCCCAGAAAGAAGTAATATCTTCCTCCCTGCGTTTACATAATTGTGTAACTAATCTGTACACATGTAGGTGTATGTATATAATTATCGCATTCTGCTTATAGACAGTATAGAATAGTGGTTATGAGGAGAGACTCTAGAACCAGACTCTGAATTTAAATACAAGCTCTCCTTGGGCAAGTTACTTAACCTTTCTGTGCCTCAGTTTCCTCATTTGCAAAATGGGATAATGACACACCTTACCTCAATGTGTAGTAATGAGGGTTAGCTAATATATGTACAATAAGTCATGTACAACAGTGCCTAGGATATAGTAAGCAACCACTACGTGTTAGCTCTAGTTATTTATTTGCTAGCTTTGTCCTCCCAGTAGGTTGTAAATTCCTTGAGATTGGGAACTCTATGGTTATCTTTATGCCTTGCATAGAATGAGTGCTCCAGAATGTTAGTTGAGTATAGTTACATTAAATTGATATTCCTGGGAACTTTCCCATAATCCCTTGTCTAGATGGAGCAAATAGGGTTTAGGACCTGATAGCAAAAAAGGACCTAAGACATTACCCAGAGATTAATCAATTGTATTCTAGCAAGGTTATACATCTGTCCAAGGTCACAGGGAGAGACAGAGTGAGGCTGGAATCCAACATTCAGTCTCCTTTTATCTTCACTACGCTACATGCCATCTTTCATGGGGCTTCAAAGCTTAATTCCTTTGAACTGGTTGTAATTACTCAGGGTTCAACTGGTTCTAATTACTCAGGGCTCATTCAGAATCACTGAGAGGACTGTTAATAACTCAAACTAGTATTCAGGTGGAAGCTGGATATACAACCAGTTTGTTAGTTTGAATCTGTCTCAAACTATTATGGATTTTTTTGGTTTTTGTTTCTATGTGTTTCCATAAATTACTTCAATAGTCAGAGCAAGAGCACTTTTTCTGCTTGTATTTTTCCTTGTAGTTACCTAGATTGTGACATCCCTCAATTTCTCCTTTGAGGCCAAATGACTCAATTCTCTTAACTCTCTTCTGTAATATTTTGTTTCTGGTAGTTATTCAAGGGCCTATAAGCCATATTGGAGCATCCTGGCTTTCAAGTTATCATGACCGTATTTGATAACACGTTACCTATGAGAAAGCCATGCTACTTATAAAAAGTCCAACTTGGAAACAAAACATATCAAAAATAACTGAGAATGTTTCCAATTGTTATTTAATTTAGAAATAAAAGTTTTATTATCAAAAAATCATACATACATTAAAATGTCCCACCAGCTACTTACTCAGAAAATCTCGTATTCAGCTCTCCCACTGAATTGCAGTCGAACCATCCTATTTCCATTCTCATTATTTTCCTAAAGTAAAATTTTCTCATTTTCTGTATCTGACGAGCTGAAGCAATTACCCAAAAGCATATCTAGAAATGGAGTAAGGAATATTTAGCATTGCGATGTTAAAAATATTCATTAATTCCTTCTCTTTTCCGAAGAAAATACTTCCAATATAACAGGTAAGAAAAGAAGGAAAGTATTTCACAAAATGCCTCATTTGGGGAATTAGATCTGGTGTGAATGCTCGCATCTGCTCCTGAAAGTGGGGGCGAGCAGAGCATCTGTGAACAGGGAAGCCAGGAGCTCTGGGTTTGAATCCAGCTCTGCCGCTTTGAGACGTAAACTTACTGAGCTTATTTTTTGGCTCACAGAGCCAAAGAGAATTATTGCTTTAACTCACTAGTCTTGCATGCCACTGCTGAGTGAACTCTTCCCCTGAGAGGCCTGCCGATAGCATGTATACATAGTTTTCAGGCTGTAGGACAATGATTTTCAGAGAAAGCAAGACAACATTATGACATGGCAGGGAATCTGCTAAGCTTCCCCCCACCAAGCAAAATAAGCCTGTCATTAAAACACCCGGTGCCACAATGGAAAAACGATGCATACCTCTCTTCAACTAACACTAACTTCCCGGAATTCTGGAGTGAATGGGGGTTGGAGACATTTATCATTTTTTCTACAGGAGGCAGCAAAAGATGAAATACCTTTTTCCTTAAGGATTAAGCAACTCCAGGCCTTTCCATGGCTTAAATCTAGACTGTGCTCTACATTCAGTTTACAGAAATCGGGTTGGAATGCTGTTTTGGTGAGACTTTAGCAATGAGGGAGAAAGAGGAAGTCAAGTTTGCTTTCCTCCAAATCTTGGGCCCTGCTTTCTCCAGACCGCTCATTCTCTGCCTACAAACACCCCCACACTGTCTATTTCTGAGTTTAGAAGAGAGGGTGACCGTAGGAAGGGCAGAGAAGGACAGGACAGTGAAGCTAAAGGTCTGCTGTCCATCTCTCTAGACAACTGCTGGTACCCTCCTCTCCAGCTGAGGGAAGAATCCTTCAGTTGTCCCCTGGAAATAAAACTGTCGTCCTCAGCACTTCTGAACACTTAAAAGTTGAAGAGTACACTCTATATTTCATTGAAGTGTCTTTGAACGCAGATGCTGATCAGGAAGTAAAAGAGCGGCACTACTCACTTGAATGTACCCTGTGATCAGCACCGCGACAGCAGTTGCGGCATAGTAGCCGGAAAACTTGATCATTTCACTTTCAATGTCCAGCAACCTTCAAAAAAGAGAAATGTTAAGACTCACAAGTAGGATCAAGCTAGCAAAGACTACATTTGTGGGTGCAAAGGAATTTAAAATATAGTATTATATGTTTCTATTAGATATGGTTAAAGCATTTTGTCTATGTAGAATTATAGTGAATCCAACAAAATCCCTGAATAGACCTCATGGTACCAATCACAGCCAAGATACCCACCCCCTTCATTTTTGCAGACAGAGATGCTAGGGGTGTGAGGTCATCGATGTGCAGTTGTTGGGAGCCCGGGGACCCTAGATGGCAGCCCGGTGCTCTGTCCACTGAGGCCCCTTTCACTCAGGCTCCTTGTGCAGTGATAGAGCAATCATAGCTACAGAAAAGCTTTCAAACACCGGGCAGGTATCTAAAAGGACATTGGCAGAGAGAGGTGTGCTGTAAATCAGGAGGCTTACTCGGCCTGCTTTAGGAATCGAAGCCAGCTTTTCAAGTCCTCCGTCTCAGAGTGACACTGCGAGGCAAGTGTGTGTCATCTCACCACGGAGGCAGAAAAACACTTCACTAGCACAGTCCTTCTGCCGACTACAGCCCAGGAAGCTTCACTCTCCAGGGCAGTTTCCAAGGTGGGAGCCCTGGTATTGTGGGAAATACCAGGAAAGCTCTGCAGCATTTTCCAGCACAGCCTCACGCTGCCGCACGGGGTTTGGGATTGGCAAGGGCAGAAGCAGGGAGGGGAGGGGACAATTATTCTCTGATCACTTTCAGGAAATAAGGGATATTAATAATTTGGAAATTAACATATTGGTTGGTGACAATCCTTATCCTCAGAGACAAGCTAAATGATAGGGAGTCCATTTCTTTAGAAAATTAGAAAACGGCGTCTTCAGCATAGATGCTCTCACGCTACGTGCTTTCTGCTTCTCTCAGGACTTTTTTGTGACCAAGTGTGAGTTGTTCTCTCCCTCTCCTGAACTCAAACCAAGTACCGAAGTAGAATTCATTTTATTCACAACTATTATCCATGATAGAGTTTTTGCCATCTTGCACTATTATTCAATATCTTTATTAAATACATTTGTATATATGGATTTTAGGGGCTTGCTCATACTGCCTGAAGCCTGGTACAATATATTCCACATTGTAACTACACAGTAAATGTCTCTTGATTTTGCTTTGACTTTCAAAATACTAATGAGGAAGGGAATAATTGCCTTGTTCAACCCTCTGACAATCTCCAAACCAGCTAATATGTCTGTGTTCACCACATTCCCAGTTTTTCATGATGATGTAAGTGAACCCCCAAAATGAACAAGATCTAGAAAAACAGAAACTTATTTGTAAGTATCCACAGTCAGAGGCTCTTACAAAAGCTAACTGTCTCTGTATAGAGAGCTACAGTATAATATTGTGAGTAAAGACTTCTAATGTATAAAGGAGTCCATACTTTAGTTTTCTGTTTGTGAAAGGAAATTTGGCTATCCCAGAACAGAAACCTAGGAGCACTTGTCAGAAAGTTTTACTTAGACTTCCTGTAGTGCATTCACTCTATAGACACTCCAAGCAGAGGTGATAAAGTGCCCGTCATGAAAAACACAGCTGCCAGTTATACACAAACCTGTGTGGATTTAGAGAACTGAGCACTGAGCCTGTCCCAGGAATTACTGGGGCAAAGTTCAGGAGACTTATGTCATTGCCAAGTGGTATAAATAAGGACACGTGTAGTTCATCATTCTTTTCACTCCTGAAAAATGGTTAACTCATTTCTATTTGATACTTGGGGAGAAAAAGCTATCTGTTTTAGAGACTACTTGAGAATATTTCTGGAACAACAGGACAAACCTATCGGAAAAATTGACAAGAAAGAAAAGAGCAGGCTGGCTTAGTTCCTTTGACTGCACATCAAGCTCTTCATCATCTGCCTGGTGGGAAGCTCTTGTGATGATAAAATCCTGGAAAGGATTACATAATTGTGCAGGTGATTTGGACCCCAGAATGGGCACCTTTTTTTTAATAGCAAAATTAACTGACATGTACTTGAATGAATTAAGATTTCTCTGACTCATTTGTTGAAGAGAGAAGAGGGGAGAGAGATGACAATTAGAAGGAAAGGGAAGAGATATTTTACAGAGTATGAATTTGTCAGGATTCTTACCTTGCTTTTCCTAACAAAATAAATGCATCATAAGATTGAATCACTGAATTTACACCTCAAGGTTTCAGATTTACTAAAGCCATAGGTTTTTCACTTAGAATACCTAGGAGGTCATCATGACAAGTGCATTGCTTGATAGGGAGTTTTTCTCTCAATGGTTCCTTGCACTGTAGACATAGCACCGACACGTTAGAGTGAACAACAGTGTCACCTCTAAGCTAAGCATCACAAGCTGGCAGAAATGTGTTCATGTCCTAGTTTCAGGGTGCTGGAGGCTCTATATTGCTTAATGTGGGGGACATTGACCTAGAGATAAATGGCTTATCACTGGCTAAAGTTGCTAAAACATCGATACACTAGGGTAGCATTCTTCCAGAATGGCTAGATCTTAATTCCAGAGAATCCACAACAATTTTTTTTTTACCCAGGAAGCTATTTTTGTTTGTTTGTTTGTTTTTAATGAAATGTTTTATTTTGAGATAAGGATAGATTCACAAGCAACTATGATAACTAATACAGAGAGATTACAGATGCCCTTTTCCCAGTTTTCCCCAGTGGTAACATCTTGGGAAACTGTAGGACAACATCACAGTCAGGATGGTTCATCAAATCAGAACATTCTCCTCGGCACAAGGATTTCTCATGTTGCCCTTTTATGTCCACACATGCTTTCATCTGGCCCCACTCCTCCCTTACCCACTGGCTGCCATTAATCTGTCCTTGCTATAGTTTTGTCATTTGAAAAATTTGAATGAAATTACACAGAATGTAATCTTTTGGGATGTTTTTTTTTTTTCAGTTAGCGTAATGCTTTCAACTTTCATAAAGATCTCATTCTTTTTGATTGTTAAGTAGTATTCCATGGTATAGATGTATCAGTTTAATAACTCACCTATTGAAAGATGTTGGGTGTGTTCCCATTCTCTATCAGAAATAAAAGTTTTATAAAGCTTCTATTTTTTTACACTTAAGTTCATTTCTCTGGGGTAAATCCCCAAGAGTAGAAGTGCTGGGTCATAAAATAGTTGCAAGTTTAGCTTCTAAAAATTTGCCAAACTGTTTTCCAGAGTGGCCTCACCATGTTACACCTCCCATTAGGGTATGAGTGATCCAGTTCCTCCACATCCTCACCAGCAGTTGGTGTTACCACTGTTTTTTATTTTAGCCATTCTGATAGATGTACAAGGTCAGTCTGGAAAGAGTCCACCTTTTGTTACTATAACGAGAACACTTTGTGCAACATAGGTGTAACCTGGCAGCCAAAGACAGTGGGCTGGAATACACATGCATGAATAGTAACAACTTCACTGGACTAGTCAGTGGGGGTGGTAGACTCTCTTGAGTGAGCACGTGTACCGTGTGGCTGTCACATTCAAAATCACTGAGCCAGTAGAGCCACAAATCTGCATCAAATTTTGCGTTAAGCTTGAACATTCCTCTGCAGAAACTATTCGGATGATTCAGAAGGCTGCAGCTGTGGGCAACTGGTGATTGGCAGCTTCATCACAACAACACGCCCACTCATGTACAGCTTTTTGGCAAAACATCAAATCACCCAGGTGACTCAGCCCTGCTACAGCCCAGATTTGGCACCCTGCGACTTCTGGCTTTTCCCAAAACTAAAATCACCTTCAAAAGGGAAGAGATTTCAGACCAGCAATAAGATTCAGGAAAACATGACAGAGCAGCTGATGGCGATTGGGAGACCTGTGTTAGGTCCCAAGGTGCCTACTTTGAAGGGGACCGAGGCGTCATTGTCTTACGTACAATGTTTCTTGTATCTTATATCATCTTCAAGAAATGTCTCCATTTTTCACAGTGCATGGCTGGATACTTTCTGGACAGATCTTGTATACTAATATCTCATTTTTATTTAAATTTGCATTTTCTGACCCCCTAATGTTGCTGAACATCTTTTCATCTTCTTACTTGCCATCTTTATATCCTTAGTGAAATGTCCGTCATGTCTTTCCCCATATTCTGGACTTATTTTAACAATTGTTTTGAGAATTGTTTAGCTCTTCTAGATCCTAATCCTTTGTTAGATATATAATTTGCAAATATGTTCTTCCATCTGTAGTTTGTTTTCTTGTCCTCTTAACCAGGTCTTTTGCAGACCAAAGCTTTTAATTTTGATGAGGTCCAAAGTATCCATTTTTCCTTTTACATATTATTTTTGGTTTCAAGTTTAAGAACTCCTTCTCTAGCGGTAGACCTGAAATGGTCTCCCATGTATTTTTCTAAAATTTTACAGTTTATTTTTTTTACACTTAAGTGTATGACCCACTTTGAGCTAATTACTGTGTAGGTTCATTTTGAATGTACTTACTTCTGCACCATTTGATAAAAACTTTATCTTTTCTTCATTGAACTGCTTTGCTTTTCACCTTTGTCAACAAACAGTTGGCTGTAATAGTGTGGGTCTGGGTCCTCTATTCTGTTCCTTTGTCAGTTCCACACTGTCCCTTGCTGTAAC
>VMDR010025949.1:0-14251 GCA_007922815.1 Macrotus californicus
CATTTAAAGTGCTTTCATCTAAGACAAACAACCCAAGTTCTTTTATTCTCCTTCAGTCGCCCTTAAATGAACACCTTAGTTACTCCTGACATCTCTAATCCAACCTGCGGTCCTCCATGCATTCCATCGCTGCTATTATTTTCTCCAGAGTCTAATAGTTCCTGTCCTTCCAAAAGATAAATTCAGAAGCCCCTTCCAGATTTCTTACTCTTGGTTGCTTCAGGATGGGGAGTTTACTTTAAAACCCATTGTGTTGCCAAGCAGTAGATACTAACCCTTTCATTCATAAAAAGGATTTGTGACCGGAAGGAACATGCGCCTCACTGTTTGTCAACTGTGCAATGAAGCACCAATTACAGAATCTGAAGCTGGTGATTAATTGCAAAATCTTGGGCTGCAACGCGGAAGGCTGCATTTCACGGCGTGACACAGGAAATGCAGGAGCAATAACTTCAAGGGGATTCAGACCTAGAAGTCTCTTCACCTCACAAGCCCGGAAAGCTGGTCCTCACCCCACTGCTGCAGGTCAGAGCAGAGGGTGGCTGGCCAGGGATGACACCCACAGACCCGAGCTGCAGCCTGGAAAGAGGCTCTCCCTCCCCCACGGGTGCCTGCTGCAGTCCTGTTTTCCTTTTTGAAGGATCATGATCTTTGTTTCTATTTTAAATATTGAGTGAATATCTGTTTTAATTTTAAAATGACTCAATTGTTACCTTGAACACACAAAGTATATTCTGTCTATAGCAATACCATTTTAACGTTTAATTTTTGTCCCTTTTTAAAAAAATTTAAACCAAAGTAATATATTACATGAGTATTGCTTACAATGTTAAATTTATTCAATCTTTTAATAAGTGTTTGAGTTCCTCTGTGAGTCAGGCAATCTTTTCTAAGCATTGAGAAATTAAACAACAAACAACAGAAAAACATAACTTTATCCTGATGGAGCTTAGAGACTATTTGGAGCTCAGGTAATAAGTAATAAGATCTACAGTAATAAAACTTAAAGAGAAAAATATAATGAAGGAGGAAGATAAAAGCTGTAGAGAACGGAGGGGCAGGGCACAGTAACAGTTACTATCCAGTAATTTAATTGAATCTTTATTTGAAAGATCAAGCTCACAAGTATTTTGGGTTTTGAGCTGAGTTTGCTTGCAAGTTTTCCTTTTAATAAACCAATTCTGTATATTTTGTTGTAATTTTATTTCATATAGCTTCTTTGAAAAAGTGTCTGTAATATATGATGATGACTTAGTAATTGGCTTTTAATGAAATTAACTTTTGCTTGCTCCTGGATCATACCTGTCTCCTCATATTTTCATTAAGGTACCTTAATCAAAGGAGATACTTCTTAAGGCTAATTGATTTCTTTAATTTTTGAGGTTTGCAAAACAGCTGTCCAGACGTTAGGCTGAGTGATGATGGGTAAAGCCATGGAAAGCCTCCTGGCCGAGCTGGAATGACACAGTGGGCTGCAGTGCAGTGTGATAAGAGCCATGACAGAGACAAGCACAAAGTTCTGTCAAAGGAGAAGGGCAGGAGGGACTTTCAGATATAACCAGGAAAAGAATATAAAACAATATATCAGTGAAGAGGGGAAATCCAAACTGTCTAGACTGATGAGTACTAGTCCAGGCTGGAATCAGAGGAGTACATTCTAATGCATGTCATATGTAAAGTGTCACATGTCATATGTAAGAAAGGTCCAAAGCTGTAGAGAATTTTTATGAGTTTATTTGAGCCAAACTGAAGGTATATGCTGAGATGCAAGATCTCAAATGCTCTCAAGAATAACAGTCTTGTAGTCTCTTTTATGCATTTGAAATCAAGGAGGAAGGTAAAAGCAAGGAGGTAGGAAAAAGCAATGCAGGGATTGAATAACCACATAGTTAACAAGATCACATGATTTCTTGAAGGTGGTTATTATTTCAAAGGTATGTTAACCTAGGTGCACAGGAACAATGGATAGAGCGTCTTAAGGCAAAGGTATACCTTTTACCAAAAAGTTGTATGCCTTGGAGCATGGCTACCCACCATGACCTGTTGACCTGTTCAGCTAGAAATTTGTGATCAGATCATCCTGTAAGGCTAATTTGCATACCCCCCTCTTTTTTTTGTCCACAGTAGTCATGAAGCAGTTAATTTGGTAGAGGCATGAGGAAAATTTCAAAAGTTATTTTGGAATTTGAAACAAAATATTCACAAAAGTTATAAGTGTAATGATTGATCAGGGGGAGTACCCTGGAAACCTCAAATCTTCTAGGCCTTGACTCCAGCAGCAGGCACTGTTGGTGCCTTGTTCACATCCACTGTCCTAGTTTTGAAAGATTGCCCACTGCCAGCACCCAGGCTCTGCTGTTGTGCAACAGTGGGGAATTGTAACAGTGAGGAATTGTAACTCACCCTACCATTTTTTTTTACTTTGTTTCTATAAATGCTGACTCTGACTAATAAGTAGTTTATAGATAGACAGCATGTTTATATAAGAATCCTAGGAACTAACTTCAAAAGGTACAGACTCTGACCTTCAGTCATCCCAGCTCTGGGATATTTGCTGAACTTCAAACATAAAACCAGGATGACAAAACCCAAGATGATGAATATCAGACCATCACTTGACTAATTCCGAGGTCCTTATCAGAACAGACTGTGTTGGTGTGCAAGTATTGAACTTTTTAACCCCCTCCCCTTGATCTCTGTTGTGCTTTCCCTCTCCCTCCTTATGAAAACCTCTGCCTGTACTGAGATGTTAAGATGGGCTTTGGTACAAGAATTCACCATCTTCTCAGGTGACTGGCCCTTGAAAAACCTGCTTTCTTTTTCACCAGCACCTGTTTGGCTTTTGTTGAAGCAGGCAGCTAGATCTGAGTTCAGTTACGGTTGGAGATTGTCTTTTGTCCCTGAAACCTGCTTTTCCAGTGAGTACAGTAGGTGAAGGCTGGAGAATTACTGCTTCTTGAGTTTCTTGATTAAGTAATACTCTCAGGAGCTGCTGTGTAAGTGTGCCTGCTCCTCTGACCAGTTAGTGGCTCAACCTGGGAGAGCATGTTCTACACTGGCTCCTAGAGTTCCCGCAGCTGGTTTTAAACTCCACTTTTCCATAGTCAAGTCCTCGGGATGGAATGCCAGCACTGATGATAGTAGGTGGGTGTGCTGCACTCTCCCAATTATTGAGATGCTCATATAACCGAACCCAGGTTTGGCTGCCTGCTGCAACTAAAGGCCAACTCATGAGACAGGTGCTGGTGAAGAGGAAAGAGGTTTATTCAAGTGCTAGCCACTGGGAAAAAATAGGGGACTCTTCCCAAAGCCCATCTTCACATCTCAGTGCAGGCAAGGGTTTTTATCAGTAAGAAGAGGGAAAGCAGAAGAAAGAAATCAGGGGGAGGGGGCTATGGATGAGCAGGATGTCTTCTCATAGGCCTTGAGATAAATCTTTATAATCAGCATCCTTGAGTTGGCCATGTGGTTTCTTATCAGCTGAATTTCTGGGGTCTTGAGGTTAGACTGCTTCCTAGGTTCACAAAAGACATGAAATTGCTGATTCTCGTAAAGTATACTAAAAAACCTTTTAACATGCAAATTCTATATTTTTCGAGAGAAGAATCAGTTTAGGTAACAAGCTGGATTTGACCTTTAATCAGAGTAGTATAAAATTTTTATTCCCTGCTACTCTTACCCATGCTGAACTGTGCTGGAATATAAGTAGAATGAGATTCATTGCTTATATAATATCTCTAGCATTTGAGAAATATTAGGACAATAGCAATTGTAAGATTTGTGGAGTCAGATGGCTATTGTGTCATTTAAACACTGAAGGGAAAACAAAATGAGAGGCTCAGATCAGTCAACCCCCAACTCAAGGCATAGTGTGAAAGCCACAGGGTGTTTGGACACCATTTAAAGAGATTCTACCTTTATAACCAGAGGGCAGAATGGGCTGAAACCTAGATGTCAGATAAGATCGTGAGATTAGTGGATTTTCAAATAAATCTGAATCTAGGGATCTGGCTAGAATATTTGCTAAATTTGGGGTCCTGAGGCCTGGGATGGGAACATTGGATGGGTGTGGTTCAGAACAGACTGCAGTCCGAAGTGTAAAGGCCAACAAACATTTACTATGCTCTCCAGGAGAAGCATTTCATTGCCGGCTCTCTGTTCCAGAGAAAACTAACATTGTGGTACAAGAAAACACCAATTCACCAAGAGAATCCCTAGAAGGAATAATGAGATTTCTGCTTGCATCTACTCTTTGTTTCCAAATCCATGTCTTCTCATTATAAGGAACACAGTGCCTCCCAATAATGGCTGGTTCAAAGGACACACGGCCTCTTGACTGGTTGCAACCAGTGGCCAAGCTAGAACCTCAGTTGTACCTTTAAGAGAACATTCCAGTGTCCTCGTAGGCTGGAAGCTCCTGGGACATATTGTAGGACTGGTAGATTCTCCAGTCATGTGTCCATTATGCTACCCCACCTCAACATCAAGCAGGTCCATTGGTCTCAGGCACATTTATGTAAGATCACATGTCAATCAGACACTCTGTGAGACCAGGGAGAGTGGTGATGGTGGAAGCACAGAAGGCTGAGAAAATAAACTCCTTACTCTGCAGGTTCCATTTGGACCCACATTAAATTTAATCTGTCCTGGAAGTGCTGCACTAAATAGGTGCACTCACAAATTCTGGGAAAAAGAAAAGGAAAGACTCACGAAAAACAGTAATAGGGTAAGATATTATACCTGTAGGTGTGCTTTCTCCTGAGGAATTGCTATTTATCATCTTCCTTCTCAATCAATCATTATAAGTTCCCTTTATTTTCCACTAGACTTCAAATATTTATCCCTGAGGAGTCCAAGGCCTGATTAACATGGCCCTGGGTGAGCTGTTGCTGCCGCCAGCCAGTTATGGTTATCATCAGGTATAAAAGCACCAAGAAGTTCCCCAGGGACTCAGTCCCTGGTCTCTATATTCCAGCCATTACTATGTAGCAACACGTTACCTCCCCATGAAATCAGGGTCAATTACTATTCTCAGTAATTCTGTTCTTCCTCTTCTGGTCTACTGGCATGATAAGCCCACAATAATAGAAATTCTCCCTCATTAAAGTGAATTTGCATATCTCTGCTCTTTTCCATTATGGTATGACTTTACAGTTTAACTCTGAGAAGATAATTTTCTTTCCTTTGTTTCTAACTATCTGAGAAGTGCCCTGTTGTTACTCCTACATGAAGACTACAGCTCAATATCACTATAAATTAGTATGTGTGAGGAAAAGATAGTAGGGGACATTTTTGTAGAAAGAATTACAGACCAACAGTCAAGGAGTTTAGAGCTCATACAGTAAGAAATAGGATGCCATTGAAATACTTTTAAATAGAGAGAGAGGCTGAGATATGTGATCTTGAAAGCTAAGTAGAATTGCTTAGACATGGGAGGAAGCAGTCAGGAGGTTCTCAGTGGCCCAGCTGAAGGCCTGAAGAAGGCAATGGTGACTGAATAAACAGGGATAAAACAGATTTGATAAACATATTCCAGGAAGACGTCCTGCTTTGATAGTTAATCAGGTATGGGAACTAAGAAGGTGGGACAGTCTTAACTGAATCAGGCTTCCTCTTTCAGGTTATGTGCTGCCCAGCCTTACCTCTTGGCTTCTGCTGCTAGTCACTCAGCAAACACTAAGAATCAGAGAAGTCTCAGGATGCCCAAGAAATCTGGCTTCATAAAGCAGGTCATGGAAGAATGTTAAAAGGAAATATTTGTTGAGATATAAAGATAAAATAGAGGACCATCCAAAAGAGGTGTCAAAGTCACACATTTTCCAAGATTTCCGCTAAATAGGGTTTCATGGCTTTTGAATACATTCCCCACATCTTAGGTATAAGAGCTCCAGAGATTGTTAGGAAAGAGAATCTTTTAGAATGATTTTTGAAATGTGTTATAACTTCTACCCCCACCCCTTAGTCTATCACTACCACTAAGGAGGGAAATGTGTTCTGTGTGGAGAGTTCCAGTTCCCCACTTCCAGACTCTTGAGAGGTGCTTCTCTGGGATCACTTGGAGAATTTAATAGGTGACTCCTGAAGGAGGAAGCAGTAAAACCAATAGACTGTTGTCTCATTCTTAATATGTACATGTACAAGGTGTGTCCAGGAAAAGTTCAGCCATTGTTAATATAAGGAGAACAGTGTGCATAACACCAATGTAACCTGGCAGCCAAGGAGAGTGGACTGGAATGCGCACGAGTGAACAATGATGACTTCACTGTACGAGTCAGTGGGGGCCATAGATGCCTTGAGTAAGCATGTGTACTGTGTGGCTGTTACCATAAATGACAGTAGGGCAACGAATCTGCATCAAATTTTGCATTAAGCTTGAACATTCCTCCATGGAAAGTATTCGGATGATTCAGAAGGCTGCATCTATGGGCAACTGGTGATCGGCAGCTTTATCACAACAATGTGCCCACTCATGCATCATGTTTTATGCAGAGTTTTTTGGTGAAACATGACATCACCCAGGAGACTTAGCTGCCCCTAAGCTCAGATTTGGCACCCTGCAACTTCTGGATTTTCCCAAAACTAAAATCACCTTTGAAGGGGAAGAGATTTCAGGCCAACAGTGAGATTCAGGAAAATATGACAGGACAGCTGATAGCAATTGGGAGAACTGTGTGAGGTCCCAAGGTGCCTACTTTGAAGGGGACTGAGGTATCATTGTCTTTTGAACAATGTTTCTTGTATCCTCTTCAATAAATATCTCTATTTTTCATATTATATGGCTGGATACCTTCTGGATAGACCTTGTTTGTTCATATATATATATATGTAATATACTTCATATAAAATGTATATCAAAGCTGAGATAAGCTGGCTAACAGGACAAAGGACAAATCGATGAGTTAGGAATGACTCGTCATTCCACTCTTAGGATTTGTCAAGGTAGAGGATTTGAGTGTTACCTGTGGGCAGGATGTGAACTACATGGAAGAGACTCAGTGTGATGTTGCCTTGAGACAGGTTCTTATATTTGAGAGGCTTGTGAGACTTTGGTGTTTAGATTAATGGAGGCTGCTGAAATTAAAGGTATGAATTAAGTGTATGAATTCATCATAGCAATCCATACAAATGAAATCATTCATGAGGAGTCTTCAAATAAAATATTAGAGTACTAACAAGGAAATGTTGATCGAAGGCTTAGATAAAGTTAAGAGAACAACAAAGGTCTGAATTTAGGGGGGCACATTAACGATGACACAGCTCCCTGTGGTTACTGCCTTACTTTATTTTTTCATGGACACACACACCTTGAAAGTAGCTGCTGCTCTCCCTTGTTTATTTATTCTCTTCTCAGCTCACTCCAGTGAGGCCTTCCTCTGCACCACACCACTGAGATTACTCTGAAGAAGGCCGTTACTGACTGTGCTAATGAAGGCCACTGGTCATTTGCCCTCCCTTATTTTCTGCCTTCTCTCATTTGAATTTTCATTGGCCTTCGACATAACTGAATGGTTCTTTTTGTCTCTTGGCTTCTGTGAGCCCACATTTTTCTGTATATTTCTCCTACCTCACTGGCTTCTTTACAGCACCTACCTCCCATATCTGACATACAAATAGACCCAGGATTTGGTCTTGGTCATGTTCCATTTCTGTTCACAGACAGACCTGAGAGATATTGCAGGTTCCATCCCAGACTCTCACAATAAAGCAAGTATTGCAATAAAGTGAGTTGTAATACTTTAGCTGGTGAAGGGTCTTGCTTTCAATCTGTTAAATGTGCAACATCTGTGAAGTGCAACAAAGTGAAACCCAGTAAAATGGTATATCTGTACTTTTTATCCTTAGATAATAATATCTATTATCTTGAGTCCAAGATGTTATTTGCTAATAACATGTAAACTGTATTTCTAATATAAAATTACCAAATTACTAACTTGATAGAGCTAGTTGGATGGCTAACAGACATCTTGAACTTATTATCTCCAACTAGTTTGAATTTTTTTGCTCCATCTGCTACCCACAATCTCTTTCTCCCTCCCAAAATGTCCAGGCGTAATTTTGTTACGCTCTTTTCTACTTTATGCCATCTGATAGATCATACATTAAGTCCTGAGGCTTTTATATCTGAAATATATCTTAAACTTCTCTACTACTCACCATCCCAAGTACCATTCTCCTTGTCCAAAAGCCCCACAACCTTGCATGGACGACTTCCATAGCTCCATCACGTTCTCATGGCTTCCACGGGCACTTCCCATCCCCACAGCACACACACAGCTAATGAGTCATCACTTTACATGGACCTTTTCTGACTACTCACTCAGGAGTGGCCACCCAGTTCTATTTCTCTGTACAGCCACTGTATTTTCCTTTTTATTGTTAGCCATTTTCTTTTGCTTATTTATTCTCTCCACCCAGGGTAACCTATAAAAAAGCAATGATATGTGTCCCCCGCATTTAGAACAATGTCTGCAGCACAGTAAATACCCAATAAATATATGTTGAGCCAATGAAAGAATGGATGAATAGTAGGCATGAAGCACAGTTTGTAGAGGATTAATGGTTATGTCACAAATATCGTTTAATATTTCAAGACTTTGTACTTGAAGAAAAAAATAATAAAGTAAAAATATAAGAAGGAGACAAGCTAAGAAAGGTTTTTAAGACTGGGAAAGAACTGAATACATTTGAAGTTGATAGGGAAGAAACCAAGGAAGCAAGAAACTGAAGATAATAAAAAGATAAAGTATAAAATATGATCCTAAAATAATCGGACTATTGGATCAAAGCCGCTGATTCTTATTGAAGGATTAGCCTCAGAAATGGGAAAATGGAAGATCCTGTCTTCCTTCCTCCCTTCCTCCCTTCCTTCCTTCCTTCCTTCCTTCCTTCCTTCCTTCCTTCCTTCCTTCCTTGTATTTTCTTCTCTCCCCTTTTTTTCCCTTTCTTACTTTTTATTCTTTTAGTTCCTCCCCCTACAATTTCTGTTTTAGTGCTTCCATAGTACCAGGTGTTGTGAAACAAAGCATTCAATTTGAATGAAAAAGCAACGTCTCACAACAGACTAGAAGGAAGGGAAACCGTCTCTGTGTTTCCGGACAGCCTAGGATGCTCCAGAACAGCCGGCGGGGTCCTACCACTCGCGCCCACAGCCAAAAGCTCTAGAGACAGAGTCTGGGAGAAAGGAAAAGGAATCCTTTATTTTAAATATATACCGCATGCCATAATGGCAGGTTTCTGCCTCAAAGCCCATCTCCTTTAAAACCTTCAAAGAAAACATCCTGCCACGCTCCGCCAGCTCAGTCCGAGGCTGCACCAGGAACCTCTCCTCCCACCCAAAGTACTGTCCTTTTTACCCTTGGAGTCTGCGTCCAGGGGCCCTACTCCGGCTTGAGGGCCTCTTCCTCCCGTGCTGCCCTCTGGTGGTCTGCTAAGCCCTGCTAAGTCCAGCACGTAGCGTGGTGTGTCCGAGGCCCTGCCTGGGCCGGGCTGGGCAGAGTGGCAGTGGTGGTGGGAACTGCCGTGGTCTGGCGCCGCTGGAGGAGGGCACGGGCAGCAGGCAGGTGGGGTGGCTGCTGCAGGGGCTTCCGGGCAGTGGGCTGCTGACCTATAGGGGACCGTCATGGGACCTGCCTCTGACAGGCCCGTGCTGGAGGTGCGCATATAACCACCCCTGATGGGCCCCCTGCAGTAGAAGCACACAGGTAGTGGGTGGGTGGATACCGCTGATGGGGTCCCCAACCAGAGGAGCACACAGGTGGCAGACAGGTAGTTGCTGCAATGGCTTCCTGTGGCTTCTTGCATGGAGAAGAGGCACAGAACTTGCCACCTGGTTGTGCTGCCTCCTGGACCGCCCCCCACCAACCCCCAGTCCAAGTCTCCTCCACTCCCCTCTTACCAGCATAGCACCCACAGCGTTCCTGGCCAGGCGGGTCCCAGAGCGCTCGTGGAGGGGTATGGGGAATGCTCCGAGATGACATGGTTCCCCCAAGGTCGGCCGGTTCAGAAGCCTGAGCCCCCAGCCGCCGACCAACCAGCCTGAGGAGGGAAGAGCAAAAGTGAGTGTTTTCGGAATGCTCTGCTTTTAAAAACCACCCCCATAATCCCTACCCCCTGGCCCGCCGTAGAAGTAGAAGGGAGGTTACATCCCTCCCATACAATCACCTCCCTAGCTCCAAGTGTCTGCCCTTCGTGCTTCTCTTCTGCTGAGTCATGCATATGTCCTCACTGTTGCTGGGGCAACACACTCATGCGCAGACTTGGCACTCTTCTACCCCTTTTGGGGGGGTCTCCCCTTTACAACTGTGCCAAAGAAATTAGCAGCAGCATCCCTCATGAGTTTATTACAGCGACTCTTTTAGTCACAGGTAATGAAATGGACTCCGGTGGACTGAAATAGAACATGAGTGTGTTGGAAGTGTGAGGGACACCTCACAGAACCTAGAGGAAGGCCAGGGGCAGGTTATGGAAAGAGCCAAATAAGGCAGATCTGAGACATCCCAGACAGTACCGCCGGCTGGTTGCCACATGTGCAGCTGGCGTCTACTTCAGTTATCTCTTTGTTGCTGGACCCTGAACTTTTGTTTCCATATACTGTGGACTTTCCACTTCTCTCAGGGGCCATAAACATGCTTCATGGACCCTTTCTTTTTCTTTACTCCCTCAAGAATCAGACAGAGTCATCTGACTGGTCATGCTCAGGTCACACATGACCTGAGGGCACAGGAATGTCTCACCTTTTTTCAGCTTCTGTATGGGCATTAGATTTTGTCTTTCTTTTGGTTCCCACACATGTGAATATGAATCCTGGTCATCTCCAAAGTCAAATATTCACTAGAGGCAATTCCAGAAGAGGGAAGCAGGGGGATGAGGAGGCAGAAGTGACTCTGGCTCTCTGGTTCGTGCTTCTACCTTGAATTACTGTGTGACTTTGCATAAACCATCCATACCCCCAGGCCATTGTTCACTTCTCTGTCAATTGTGGTTATTGCCTCCAAATGTTTGCTAGCCCTTCCCAGCACTGAGGTTCTCTTGGTGGCATCTTAAAGAAATATATCAGTAAACCAAGTCATACCCAAGTTTGCAGCATTTACCACTTATGACCTTTCTTAGAAAGTCCTTGGTGGGGAGGGTAACATAGATCAGAATACTTCACTACTTGTTATAAAGGTAGAAGAATACAAATGAGAAATGGTAAAGGTCAGACATATTCACTGGACAAATGAGGTATGAGGTGCCAGCACTGTAGTTACATTTATGCTCCAGAAAAAAGAGAGTAAAAAATACCAAGAGAACTAGAGTTCTCTCTCAACAAACAGTTCGACAAAAACAGGGAAAATAATACAATAGAAAAGTCAAGGTATGTCAAGTCAACACAGACATCAGCTGGTGGCAACAGGCTGAATACAATCCAGGTGTCTGTTCCACAGAGATGTCTCTAGAGCTGATAAGTTCAGCACAGACTGGCACAGACTGCGGAAGACACGGGACTCATCTTGGTGACATCCTCCCCCAAGGCCATGGAGGAAAGCATCAGGAACAGTTGCAAAAAGGTCAGTTGCTCAAAATGTTTTTAATAATGTTAGGAAAGTAGAGGAAGAAATAAACTAGAATTATTTTTAGGTGTTTGGTGGTTTAATAAATACACTGGAGAAGAAAATTAAGTTAAACCTGAAAGGCAGAAGGATATGACTTAAAATTTCATCGAATCATAGTCCCTGAGAATGTAATTACTCATTCTGACCAATAGACAAGTAAATTTAAATTGCAACCTTGAATTTATTTGAAATCTTCTTGCTATTTTCCAGCATAATAGATGCTGATATCTAGGGGGGAATCTTTTTCTCCTTGCATTAATTATTTGTGGTAAGGTGTTCAGTTTAGGAATTGATGAGTAGTAAGAGAAAATTGATTAATGATATACCAAGAGATAATCTTTAAAAGAAGCACCTACATTCTCATTTTCTTACAAAATACTGATTTGACTTATAAATTGATAAGACTGCTTTCCTTTATATATAAACAGTAAAAAATCTTATTAAATTCAGAGAGATAGGCATTTCAAATAGTGTGCATTTTCTTGGCCCTTATTTACTCTTACTGTTTTTCTTTTCATGATTAATAATACCTAATATATTGCATATTTTTACTCATCAGTATTCTCTATGATACCAAACTATAATAGCAGAAAGAAAGATATTTTATAACAATATTTTGTGATTGGAGTAAGGCAACCAAGGCTTGGCAAATATTCTGGGACTCAAGAAAATAGAAAGAGTAAAAATAAAGAATTAAATGCTTTTATGGCACTTTGATGTTCCTGTGTGGGGGTCCAAAGATGAACATGACCACATGTGTCCTTCAACTATGACAGTTGAGTGGAAGAGAGGCATGAGTTTCCCAAAATCAAAAGAAGTACTATGAAAGTATTTCCCCAAGGAAGGGTGCCTGGAGACTAACAGGGAGGGGACCCGCCACGGAGGCCATCAACATGATTTCCTTGTCACTTCTTTTGGGGCATTTGACTATCGTGGCAATGCAACGTTATGACTAATTGCAGGCATCAACAGCTTTTACGCTTCTGGTTCCTGCTTATCTTTCCAGTCATATGCCTTGTCACTGCACTCCTCTCTCACTCTGCACTCCAGTCTCCCCCGAGCCCCCACATATTCTCACATTTCTTTGCCTTTGGATATGCCAGTCTCTTAACCTTGAATATCTTCCCACTGCCATTGACCCATGGCCCTCATGAAGCTATGAGCCATCCAGGACCAGGACCAGGATATCACTAGCACATACTGCAGTGTCATAAATAACACAGGTTATCAGTATTTGTGGATTACATGAACAGATGAAAAAGGCAGTGTGGATTGTGGGTAAGGTCAGGAGCCCTGAAGGCACATTGCTGGGTTTTGACTCCTGTTATCTTCCACTTATTCTCTGGATGATATGACCAAGTTATGTACCCCTCTGCAACTCAATTTTTAAATTTATGAAAGGATTTTCATGCGGATTAGTAACACATGCAAGCCTCTTAGAACAGCATCTGACACACGCTAATCATAACTGTAAAATATTCATAACTAAGAAATTCCTGGATGGATGGATGTTTGTGGCCGAGGCAGTGATTATCCTCAATCCTTGTGTTTATTTCTTAAATTCCCCAGGACCTTTACAGTTGGGCAGGGACATATGATGAGCTCTCACCCATGTGCTGTAACCCATGTGCTATAACTAGATCACAAAGCATATGGAGGAGACGTGGACTTTGTGTTTTCCCATAATTGAGACTTGAGGGTTATTGTTACTGCAGCATAAACCCACTTTCCCTAATTCAGGATTACCTTAAAGTTATAGCACACAGATGCCTGTCCACTGTGTACACTTACATCACCTTTGATGACAATAAGGGAGTAGGAAACAGCCAAAATAGCGTTGCCTACAAAGGCCGGAGGGATAAAAGGGCGGGGAGGAGGGGGTGCACTGTGAAGAAAGGCTGTTGTAGGGAAGAGAGGGAAAGAAGGAAGAGCATTACAGGCATTTTCTAAGATTTAAAAAAACCTTAGATAATGATCAAAGTGGTGTTACATTCTTTTATTTGGAATGTGATCTTTTTCCTTTCAGTAAGGCTAAAAAAACAAATCAAATTACTGTATTTCATTTCTTTTTTAATACCCTCTCCACCTACCCCCAACCCCCTCTCCTGTATAACCACCACACTGCTGTCTATGTCCATGAGTTTTTCTCTTTTCTTTTCTTTTTTTTTGCAATCCCTCCATCCCGCAGCTGCTCCTGCCCCGACAGCTGTCAGCCTGCTTGCTAGAGATTTTTCAGTGTTTTCTATTGCAGGCTGTTCAGATATGTAGTTCTGTAACTTTTTCTTTTTTTCCTTTTTTTGCCACAAAGAATAATGGATCAAGAAACACTCTTAGCCCTGGCCAGTGTGGCTTAGTTGGTTGGGCATTGTCCCACAAAGCGAAAATTTGCCAGTTTGATTCCTGATCAAGGTACATGCCTGGGTTGCAGGCCTGGTCCCCAGTTGGGGCATGTGTGAGAGGCAACCAGTTGCTGTTTCTCATACACATCAGTGTTTCTCTCCCTCCCTTTCTTCCTCTCTTCTCCTTTCTCTAAAAATAAACAAATAAAATCTTAAAAATTTTTGTCCAAGTACAGGTCTTTTACATCATTAGTAGGTTTATTCCTAGGTATTTTATTCTTTTTTTTTTTAATTTATTTATTTATTTATTTTTTAATT
>VMDR010025950.1:0-14239 GCA_007922815.1 Macrotus californicus
TATGATGTGCTAACTGTACTTGATGGACATCTTTTTAAAAACACTTTCACAGATTCAGTTGAACAGTGATTTATAGGATTATTTTCTACCTCTTCCACTAGATTAGTCTCTTAGAAGTCAAAGACTATATCTGTTTTATTTACAAGTTTAATACTAGGCTCTTACACAGTCTCAGGCAAATGTAGGCATTCAATAAATATTTGTTGTATTCTTGTGGGGAGTATTACGGAATCTATTGGATATACAATAAACCTAACTTTGGACTTCCATTTCTAACTTTTTAAATCCCATTTTAGTAATTTGGTTCCATACCTGTTCTCATATTTACTTTTCATTCTCTTATTTCTTTTATTTGTCTCATAAATCAAGGTTGTGGTATGGCACAACGATTAGTGCTGTTTAACTTGTTACTTGATTTTTATTTATTTTATTTAAATTTTTTTATTGTTCAGTTACAGTTGTCCCCATTTTTCCTCCATTAACTCGTTACTTGGTTTAACAGAGACACTGTCTTCAGACGAAGTCTCAGCTTGACCATTCACAAGCCAGGTGGCCTGGCCTAAGTCACTGTGCACAGCATTCCTGGTGTCTCTCTGGATGTCCAAACTTCCTCCTCTTACAAGGACACCCGTCAGTTTGGGTTAGGGCCTACCCTCATGGCCTCATTTGAACTCAGTCACCCTTTTAAAGGCTCTATTGCCGATAGAGCCACATTCTGAGGTACTGGTGGTTCAGGCTTCAAATATGAATTTTGGAGGGACGCGATTCAGTCCCATCACTGAGTGTCTGAGGTAAGTTAGTCTCAGGTGTAGGTAACATGGTCACCACAAGGCTCAGTAGGTAAGAGTCTGGGCTCTGGGGTTTGACTGCCGTTATCAGCGCTGATGTCACCATTTGCATAGACCCCTGCTCACAGGTTGAACAGCCTTGGGAAAGTTTTAGAACCCCACCTAACCTCAATCTCTTTATCTGTAAAAAAGAATGGAGTGATACCTTTTCGGTTTATTATTGTGCCTGTCACATAGGAAATGCGCCATAAACGCTAGCGAGTTTCCCATCTCTATGCAACTCATTTTATAAAGATAGGTTATTCTTAATTTTACTTATAGAGCTAACAATTTTGATCTTGCTTATTGTATATACACACATAAAATATATGGTACTCTTTTGCCAAAATTCAGTATACCAGCTAAGAATTCGTTTATTGTGATTTAAAAAAAAAAAAACCATAGCTCCACAAACCCCTGTTTTCTGTGGTCAAGGTTAACCGTAGAGAACTTCATAGTCTGCTGTGATGGGCAGCAGGGGCGGGGGGGGCATGAACTGTAGGGAGAAGCTGGATGTTATGTTTAAGAACCAAATATAATCCAATATGTAAAACTTAATATGGTCAAAATTAGACAATGAACTTTTGTGTTTTCTTAATCCTAATCTAATAAAAGCAATAATTATATCTATAAATAGCAGGGTCTGTATACTCAGTCATCAAACAGTGCCCATCCCATCCTGTTCTTAATGAAATGAGATGCTTATCTCCATATTTTCTTAGCCTTTCTAGACAAACAGAAAGGAATTCTCAGAGGGAAAGAAGTTAGCTATTGGTGGAACATTTCAAGAGAGTAAGGCATGTAAAGATTGTTCTCTGGACTTACAGGAAAAGAAAATTAAAAATTAAGAAAATATAAAAGCCATTGCCTCATCTTCTAAGATCTGTTGGGACACAAACTTTTCAGCCACAGTCACAGCGTAGTTATCTTCCCCCAAGTCATTATGAGTGTGTGTGTGTGTGTGTGTGTGTGTGTGTGTGTGTGTAGATGTGTGTGTGAGAGTGTGTGAGAGCAGGGGAGTTTAGGAAAGAATGATATTAGTAATAGAATGTTGAAGGTAGTTTAAAGCTCTCTATATATCTGGATCCTCCTTGAACTGCCAGAATGGCTCTGAGATAACCACATAGGGTGTAAAAGGTGGGAAAGTGGCAAGGCTGGGGTTGCCACCCAACCTAATTCCTTCTCTGGGGTTTGTTCCTAGTACCATTTTGGGCAGGCAAGGAAAGGATAATAACACCTACTCTGCCACGTCACAGCATTACGTAACCAAATCTAGGGAACCATTGAATGGCAGACTGTTTGGAAAATGTAGAAGGTGATTTGATTGTAAGAGACTAAAGGTATTTATTAAACTATTGTGATCAGCAAGGATATCTCTGCATAGGAAAAGAGGAGATTCGAACAATAATCTGATAAGTTTGAATTTTGGAAATAACCTTTTGTCTTCGGTAAGATTACTGGCCTACAACATCTTGTCTATTTCATGCCTTTCTCCTTTCTCCTTTCTGTATCAATACCCTGGATGTGAATAAAGATTCTAGGCCACTTGATACACATGTTGAATTGTAGAGTTTATACTTTGCGTAACTTAGCTCTGCTTCTTTTTAATGAGAAGGAAGAAGGTTTTACATGTTTGATGAATAAATGAAAGAGCTGAAAAAAATATGAAAGTTAGAATTTAAGAAAAGTACTCTGATTACTTAATATAAACATATACGGATAACACAAACTCCCATTCTCTAAAGCCTCAGTCCCCTTCATTTGAATCTAAATTTCATGGTTTTCTGAAATAAGGAGTGATTCACAGAAGACGTGATGAATCACCTCTGGATTTACCACATTCCTGAAATGAAATGGAGAAAAATCTCTGACGCCATGAGCCAGTTGGTGCGTGCTTCCACTATTGGGGTGCTCACTGAATCTTCTCTGGGCTCCTTCCCCTCTTGGAGGACGTTATCAGTTCCAAGCCTCTTATTCATCACTTCAGGAGGCTCTGGGTGGCAGTGAGGAACTCCCAGTAAGAAGGAAACCAGCTCCTTCAGCCTTTCCTCATAGCAGAGATTCTTTAGTGATGCGATCATGTTTTGGTTCTTTTGTTCCACCCTAGCGACATTTCCATTCCTGGGAATATTATCCATTTGGGCTAGATTTGGGGTTCATCAGAGCATATTACATAGTCAACAATTCTATTCTAAGGCATTAAATTTCCTTACCACCAATAATGAGAGTGCATGGTTGGGACACATTTCATATAGTCAGACAGAACAGATGAAAGATAAATAATTAGTATTGGTATGTCAGTGTTTCGAAGAGACTTTTACAGATGGAGATGAGGAATCAATGATGCTTGAAATCTAGCAGTGACTTTCGCAAGTTATAAATGGCTAATGCTTTTATTTGTTTCAGGTATTGTGGTTTAGAGCATAATAAAATGGAAAAGAATACTTATATCTTGACTTTTTAATTTGCCTTCAGTACGTGTTTGGGATGTTATTCTCTGATAAGTAAACTTAATCTGCTGCTGTTGAGGTCCACGTTCAAGAGATGCTGACTTTTCATGGAGTCTCAGAAACTCCCTACTGTAAACATATCATTATAATGACCAGCAAGACCAGCTCTCTTTAACGGGAAAGTTTATCACATATACTCGGAATTTTTCTAGGCATTACACACACACACATGAATTACCTCTAACTCTTACAACAGTTGTACAATGGAGTCATAGAATTCCTATTTTACATATTAGGAAACTGAGGCTGAGAAAAAAATAAGTGACTTGCCCAAGGCAACATAGCTAGTAATTGTTAAGTCAAGATTTGGACCCAGATCTCTCATACGCCAAAGTCAGGTTCGTTTCTATTATTCTGTTGTTGCAAAGACAGGAATAGAAACAAATTCCCTATTCTCTTTCCTTTAAGCCAGCAATTTTCAACCTTTTCTTTCTCATGGCACATATGAAGTAATTACTAAAATTCTTTGGCACACCAAAAAATGTAATTTTTGCCAACCTAACAGAAAATAGGTATAACTTGGATTCATTCACACTAGACAGCTATTGTTGTATTGACTGTTGTCATTTTATTATTTAACAACCTAAGGGAAAAGAGATTAGTGCCCCTGACTAAATAGTCAGGTATTGCATGTTTTAAAATTTCTTGCAGCACACCTTTTGAAAATCACTGCTTTAAGCTATGATGGGCATCAATTTTCGATCCTATAACCACAATTCAATTTGAATTTGCTTTCTAGGTCACTCATTTTACTAAACCATTGCAAAGAAACAAAGCTATAGTGCTGACCTTGAACCCTCTGATTGTATTTTTACTGGAAAGAAATTATTTCATAAAAAAAGTAAAGGAAATATTTTGGCTTTGATGTTATTCAGAAGGTTGAAATGATCCCAAAATTGTCTTGCTTTAGATCAGATTTTTTTTGAACAATCTCTAAAAGGGTTTTGATCTCAAAGTTCAAAACTTTCCTTTGGTGGGTGTGGAGACCCTGTGTAGTACTGGAATCAAATATTTTGGCTCTGGCGTCAGTCATCTTTGTGCATTTCTTGGGGTGCTCTTAAACTATTAGGGTAAAATAGTCTGGTAGACCAAAGGCATTACTTACAGAATGAAAGAAGGAACTAAAGAGAAGATACTGTCTTGGCTGGTGTGGGTCAGTGGATTGAGTGCCAGCCTGGGAACCAAAACGTCACTGGTTCTATTCCCAGTCCGGGTACATACCTGGTTTGCAGGCCGAGTCCCCAGTTAGGGGTGTGCAAGAGGCAACGGATCAGTGTATCTCTTGCACATCAATATTTCTCTCCCTCTCTTTCTCCTTCCCTTCCCCTCTCTCTAAAAATAAATAAGTAAAATATTTTTTTAAAAAAGAGAAGATGCTTCCTCTAGAAAAATGCTGCATTTATATATTATAGTCTCAAATATTTTATTTCTTTTTTTCTTTTTGGGAGACTAAGTAATGAGGCAATAAAGGAATAAACTAAATTTAGGGGGAAACTGATGGAGCCAAATTTTTCAAACAGTAACTTGGGGAACAGTGGGCTGTGTTGAACGTTAAACCTTGAGTCCCCATGGATTATGATGATGATGTGTGATTAGACTCTAAGATAAAGCTTTAGAATATAAAACAGCCTGTGCATTGAGGATTTTATAAAAGCAGTTATATGTAAGCTTTGATTTCACAAAGCATCTGCCTTTGCTAACCTGTCGTGGTGAAGCAGTGTATGGAGTTGAAAAACCGTGGGTTTTGTAGTCTTCTTTCAAGTGCCACCTCTGCCTCTGCCACCTAAACTGTATGTCCTTGGGAAGGTCATCGCTCCTTCTCCAAGTCTCAGTGTCCCCATGTATTCAGTGTTAGGAGTTTGCTAGGTCATCTCTTAGGGTCACTCCACTCTCTCATATGAGTCTGTGACACTGAATGGGGACACTTGGAACATCTGTGGGTGGAAGCACCAAGACTCCGAGCTTCTCTTACTACAAAGCAGCTTTCTCCAGGAGTGGTGAAATCTTCACATGTTTACCTGACTAGTAGGACAACCAATCTGTCTTCTTTTTCCCTTCCCTCCCACTTAGGAAGGGGACCCAGTTAGAAACATGTTTGTCTACGAGGTAATGTGTCTTATGTGGCTGAAGAATTCAGTTCTTAGGACTGCAGAGTGTTAAACTTTGAGTAAGGTCCTTGGATTCAATTTATTGCCTTTTGAGGTGGTATCATGAAAACATATTAGAACCACTTTGGAAACAGACATTATCTGTTCAAATCTCCCCCCTTGACAGGATCCTAAAGGATGGAAACTAAACTGATGTGATATATTAAGTCTAGCAGGACCTTGAACAACTGGTTTTATAATGTTGGCTGTTGCTATGGGTGTGTGTCACCAGGTATATATAAAGTAAGCTGCATCCCCACGGGTTCAGTCCTAGAGCACCAGCTGGTGAGCAATGCACGGAGCAGACCTGTAACCAACTTACATCATTCTCATCATGAAGGTAGCCACACTGCCAGTACTTCTGACCTTGGCTCTTTGCCTCCTTCAAGGTAAGCTAAGCCTCTTGCCACACACCACAAAGCCCTGCGCAGGGACTTGTCTCCCTCCCCCTGCCCCGTGCATGTATGGTATTAAAGATTTTATATCTATATATGTAATCCTGAGATATCTTGCCAAACACACAGCTTTTAAAAATTATATATGTGGTTTTATATTATAACTATGTTGTTATCCTTAGAAATGGCAAGTAATTTGAAATGGCCCGAATTTTGTCCAGAAGGAATTATTCCATCAGTTCTACATGAGTTCTAAAAACCTAATGGATTCTTCTTCATCTGACCCTTTACTGAGCGTATCAGTTCATGATAGGGATTATGTATAAGTAGATATTCAAAATTTAGATGTATGTTTATATATGTGTATAGTTAATAGCATATTTATACACAAAATATTAAAAATTAAATTCAGTCATCTATTCTTATTTTAAAGCAGTGATGCCTTCTACTGCTTTATTTTATTTTTGTGTTTTTAAGTCCTAAATGGATTGAAGGTACTTCTTATGAAAGGTAAGGAACTTTTGTCAGAGTTGGTGGTAGGTTTTTGCATTTGCTACTTGAATTTGAAGGGAACACGAATTGTCTAGAGTCATCTTGCTCTGAGGCATTTACATTTTTAAAAGGGAGCCCTAAATAGAGTTTCAGAAGGACATTATGCGCAGGGGATGCCCACTTTCCTAGAATAAATGTGTAGGTACAAAAGTGTCTCTTAATGAGGGAGTATACTATGTGTGGTCTGTGATTTTGATTAAACTTAATTTTATCATATCTCTAATTTTTGTAGAGGTAATAAGGAGGCAGTGCTACCAGCATTCAGAAAATTTAATTTTTTATGTATATAGGACATACATTTTATGCTACATCATACTTTCAAATTATAATCAATATTTATGTTATAATTAAAAAAGAGGCCTGACATACTTTGCTATGAAAGGAGTTTAGAAATTAGATAGTTGAAGGAGGTGGGAAAGCGTCTGAATATTATTTTCCAAAGTAACTGGACCTTTCTGAGTGATCGGATCTTCGTGAGTGAATATGCCAATCTCCCGGTGCAGTGTCCTCAATTTTTTTGGCGTGGTAAATTCTAATGTGTTCAAAAATAATTTGTGGTTTTAAAACATAGTTCCAGTAAAGTAAGCAAGACACTGCAGAGAGTGATTATTTGTTTTATTTATTAAATATTTTGCATTCCCTTAACTTTGGTGTTTGCATTTTTTGTCACAGATGGTGCCAGTAAGGAAGAAAATCAGGTTAGTCCTGCTTTTCCTGTTCGTTGAATGCATTCCAAGATCTCTAAAGAAAAATGGTTTATGGCTAATACCTTAATGTTAATGATACAGACATGTTGTACAGATAGGTACTAACAGCTTTTCTAAAAACACAAAAACTGGTCTTTGTGAATCAAGGCATGAATCTCAGACACACACATATATTGATGTGTTAATAATAATGGATGTAAGCAAGAGACAATCTGCCATGCTAGAGGAATGCTTTACGTAATTCCACCAACAGACAAACCTGTGAAGTAGTAGTATTCTGTTTAACAGCAGAAAAAGTCATGACACACACAAGAAGCAGAAAGAAGTTTTTTGTGATGATTATGTTTAAAGGGGGCTGGCTGTATCTTGTGTATTGACAGTCTATGGACTTCATTCAGTAAATATTTATTGAGCATCTATTATGCCTCAGACCTTGTTTGAGATGCTGGAGATACTCACAAGTAAAAAAATAGAGACAGAGAAGAATCTGCTGTCATGGAGCTTACATCTTAGTGGGGGAAAACAGACAAATTGATCATTAAATTAGGAAAAACCTATGGTACATTAAATAATGATTAGTGTTAGGAGAAAAATAGAGGAGAATGGGAGATAGGCATTTCTGGGGATGGAGGGGGAATCAGTGCTTCCTGGAGTAATCAGGTGAGTGCTCCCTGAAGCCAGCATGAGAACAAGGATCTGAAGGTGAGGAGGGAGTAGACATAGTTGCAATTTACAGCAGACCCGGCAGAGGCTCTTGACTCGGGAGGGTGCTGTACTACCTCTGTCTTAGAGACCCTTTGTTCCACAGATAAAAAAATCTTTTTTTATAGAAGGTAATTATTTTATCTATCTGAAAAAAAAAGTTAAAAGGGCCAGTTACACACCCCCTCCCCGCAAAACTATGCCCTTATTTCGGCACTTCAAACAATGCTGTGCTATGTCTCATAGCCAATATGTGCTGCGTCTTCTGCGAACAATAAAACAGTAAAGGGGACCCTTTTCTACAGTGAATCTAATAGAACCATGGTCAAATATGCTCTTGCTGCATTTTATTAGAACAATTTTTTTTTCAAGGAAAAAAACTTCTTAAAGGAATGGTCTAGAGAATTTCACCGTGGTCCCTGTTACTTCATCTCAGTTTGCTCCTGGAAGAGGAGTGCGGGAACCTCCATGGGAGGAGTAGCATGGTGCGGTGGCGAGGAAGAAAAGGCTGGGTTGGGGGAGTCAAGGGGCATGCCCACTGGCATCTTGTATACTGGTGGAAAGAAGGGTGTTGTGTGAACCTCATTGTTCACTGAAGCCACAATTTCTTTCAGAGTCTGTGACAATGGGTGGTGATTTCCGGTGGAAATATCAAAATTTTGCACTGATGCTCTTTATGCCATTAAACTCTCTTTCACTGGACAATGTTGTAAAAACCTAAATTTAGCCCCCTCTCATGTTGGCATAAGCAAGAAGAGCACCAAGAAGTAATTATTTCTCTGGAGATACTTCTGATCACAGCCCTTGGGCATTTTGTCAGAAACGAAAACTGTTGATTGGATCTTTCTTATGGAGCTGGAAGTTTTATTTTCTAAGCTCAGTTAGTAGCTGGTTGAAAGTCATAAACATGACCCAGAACAGCACCGAAGGGCACTGTAATACCTGCAAGGATCTTTACCATTTGTCACCACAGAGGGTTATTCTAAAGCCCAAAGCAATCTTGTCAGTGCTTCTAACACAGAGAAGGAGAGATGCTAGCTCCCTGGGACATTTTATTATGATGTCTGGGGAGGGACAATGGAAGACAGAGGGCTATAACACAGCCTGCGAAGGTCATAAAAGAGCTTGGCCCTAGAGGGCTCCAGTTTTTCTGAGATGTGGAGAAAACCCGAAGAACAGCAACAGTAAGGAAATGAAAGGAATCCAAGCCTGGGAGTTACAAGGCAAGTGAGCAGTTGCTGGAAAGTCATCGGCCCACCTCCGGATGTCTTTCTGATCTAGATCTGCTCCTGCTTCAAAACCCTCTCTGTTATGGTAGCTGGAACCACATTACATTTTTCCCAGAGAAGAACTCAACTGTTGCTTTCAATTTTTACAGGCTTTCCCTGTTTCATAACTCAGTCTCATCCTCACTAATTAAACATAGTGAACAAGTTTCTTAACCTACTCTCTGGGCCGCGGTTTTCTGTTTATTAAAAAACAAAGTGTGTCTGTAGGAGTTACAGGCTCATCTAATTGTAACACTGGAGATGTCCAGTTTGGGAATTAATCCTGATTGATAACGTTCTTGCTCAATCAGCTGCTAAATACATTTAAAGCTTCATTCTTATGTTATGCATCTTTATTTTAAATATTTTCTTTAAGACCTACCTCACAAGGGATGCATTTCTTTATTATTATTACTTTTTTCTTTATTGATTTTAGAGAGAGAAAGGGAGAAACAGAGAAACACACACACACAAAGACACAGAGAGAAGCATCGATTTGTAGTTCCACTTATTCATACATTCATTGGTTGCTTCTTGTATGTGCCCTGACCAGGGATCAAACCTACAACCTTGGCCTATTGGGACAATGCTCTCATCAGCTGAGCTACCCAGCCAGGGCCACAAGGGATGTATTTCTATGACAAAGACAGCAGGCTCTTCTCTGATTCTATGACAAAGTTTCTATCTAGATTTTATAGAATCATTTATATCTGGCAGGCTAAGCAGTACCTTGCAATGCTGACATAAGATACTACAAAATTGGAGAGCAGACACAGATCTGGAGAGGCCCGGTTGTCTTTCTGTTTTCAGAAATTATCACTGTGCTACTCAGAGAAGATCACTGGGTGGCGATAATCAACTTAGAGATATTTTAATATGTCGCCCTTAGCAAAATTTCCCAAGGCTGGTCTCTGATCTGACATTACCTAGTTACTTTTTTTTCACAATTAATCTTTCTGCAAGTGCTACCTCTGCGTCTAAGAGGCCGGGTTAGACACACCATTACCCATCAGACGGTAAGCGACATTTAGACAAGGATCCTTCTACTTACGGCTGTATCTCTGGCACCTAGCAAAGTGATTTCTTAAATGTCTCACTGATTGAATAGTTAGTATGAAGATAGAGGAAGCTGAATAGAATTCAATAATCAATCTTTTGGAAGAAGTTGTATTTGTCAGATTTGTAACAGACTTAATTTAATTTTCTTCTGATAAAAGCATCTTGAAGCAAGGGTTTTGTTGTTTTGTTTTGTTTTTTGGCAAAATCAAAACAAAACAAATACCCCAAAAACTTAGATTTCAAAGAGTTGCTCTAAAGGTTCGGTGGATTTACAAAATTAATAGGAAATATAAATCATTTTAAATAACAGAATAGGTTAAAATAAGGACAGTGGACTTTAAAAATGAGAATTCTTTCTTTTCATGAATTTCTGAATTCAATATATTTTATTGAAGGGCTCCTATATGTCACTCAGCCTTTTTTTTAAGAGCTTAATGTCAGTGGTGCATTTGCATTACCTGGTAAAATATTACCCAAAATGATTTCCACATTCCTCCCGAAATTTGGGGCAGTGATGTCGCTGGCGTTTAACAAAAAGCCAAAACTAAGTATAGTGTTCCGTGTCTGGAAGCATGTCACACAGAATAGTAAAATAGTAGTTTCAGAGAATGTACCAAAAAATAAAATTAAAAGAACAAACTAATGAAAGAGAAAGAGAAAGGCTTAAGCAAGTTTCGGGAAAATTGTGGTGTGTTTTCAGAGATCCGCACAGTTTGGTTCCTGTGGCACTGACAGCGTTAGGCATGTTGGTGGTGACGGGGTGATGGTGGCTGGGGAGGTGGGGGACTCTTCAAGAAGCGAACACCAATTTGGAAATATGAAACAACGAGGCTTCACCCAGGATGTGACCGTGAAGGGCCTGGAAACAGAAGCTTCACTAGCGTGTGAGCCCGTCCGTTTCTGTTCATAAGACATCAGTGGACCCGAGGGTTTATTTCAGAAAAGGAACTAGTCTAGAAATACGTTTTCCAAACACATGTGACCCATGAATCCTTTTATTCAACCTTTAACTTTTTTTTGACTTTTTAATTTAACAACTGGTAGCACTCCTAGGAGCTGGTGTCTTGCGGCGCCTCCCTCGGGGGACGCGGGGGGCACACTGCAGTTTCCAGTGGTCACCACAGTTTGTCTCAGTCCTCTGGCAACTTTTCAAAGTCCTTTTACGCACTTTGTGACCGGCTGTGTGCTAGGCGTTCTATGTGTGCCATCAACATCTTCCAATAATACTGACTACAGCAATAAAAGCAATAATAATAAAGGAAGGAGAAGAATCTACTTATTGAATATCTCTGTGCATCAGACATTCTTTGAGGCCTTTTAACATGCATGTAATATGTCATCCTCAGAAAACCTGTGAAGTATATGTATTTATAACCCTTATTTTGACAGATAGGGTAAGTGAGCCTTTCAGAAGTTGATTTGCTAAGGTGATCGGTCTCGTAAATGAGAACCCTGAAATACGAACACCAGTCTTTGGATTCCGTGTGCCCTGTTCTTTCCACTTCACTGATTGATTTACCTGAATGCTTATTAGCTGAATTTGCAATCTCCAATAGTCAATACAGAATCACCATTTTTTTGTTTGTATTATTTGTAGCAACTGAGCGAATATCTTCCATATAAAGGGAGTCATGCTTATTAAATAATATTTTCAAGGAAGTTCTTAGAAGGTACAGTCTTGCTTTGATGAGGCTTCAGTAAACAAGTTTTTTTTCATCCTTCCCTTAGGGAACATGCAATGAATATCGGATATTGATGAAAAATGGGACGTTGTTCTGTCCCCAGGATAAGAATCTCCTGAAAAGCCCTGATGGCATACAGTTCCTCAACAGATGTGTCACGTGCAAAGTGATGCTGTGAGTAAATTTCTCATCCAAGTGTTTGAGTTCCCAGATGATCTCTGAACCAGTAAAAGTATTCTTTTTAACTTCCTGTTAGATATGTCTTTCCACATCGAAAGGCTTAAATAAAAATAGTTTGTAGATCACTCTGGCATCGCTCACCAGATAAAGTTGGAGGCGCGCCACCCATCCGGAAAGATTTAATACTCACGCAAGTGGTGTTCCAAAACACCCAGAGGGCCCAGTGCTAACGCCGTGTGCAAAACTTAGTCATCTTTTGAGGATGTAGTTCCAATTTGAGTTTCCTGGCTCTGAAGAATTAACTTCAGGAGAAAAGTCAGATTTCTTGGGCCTGTTAAGACCTGACTCCATTGTACCTTAGGGACCGAGAACAGCCCGTGGGAATGACACCAAACCTTCCTGGTGGCAGCCAACCAATGGCAGAATTCGTGCAGGACACACCCTGATCCGGGAGCTGCCAGTGTCTTCAGACATTGGGATTAAGCTAGGATGAGATGGACTGAAAAGTTAATTGTAGCTTGCAATTACCTGCAATTCAGAAAGAATTAGGATCCCGGAAGTTTACCCACATCTAGGCAATGCTTCTTAACTTGATTTCCTTCTTTCCAATGACACCTCAAAAGTGGAAGATGGTTGGAGTTATCAATTGCAAAACCTCCGATCTAAGTGCCCTAACTCGTTTTTTGAGCAGGGAGGTCATTCTCGGTTCCTGACCAACATCAAAACTTCAACCCTGGTACCAAGCCAACACGAAGCTCACCCATTTGAGATGACAATGTGACAACTAGCCTTTTAAATGCTAGGCTGGTATATGTCAGGGGAGTTGAACTGACATAGTCAGTAATACTGGTCTCATGAAACTCTGATCACATGTGCTGCTTCTGGTAAGAGACCATGGGGAGGTGCGGGAAGGCAGGGCAAGATTTCAGGTAGGGTGAGGCCCAGGGAAGGTTGAAGAATCCTTTCTTATTCTCTTGAAAGCTGTATTATTTACTATAACGTTTCCTTCTCGTTTCACAGGATGTTTTGATGGTAGACTGAAAGTATGAAGTGACTGAAAACTCATTTAAAACAAAAGTTAAATGCCTTAGGACACATAAGGCAGTTTATTACTTTGAAGTCACTCACTCAGTTATCGTTTTTATGACCTATGTAAATTATATGGAATAACCTTTTTTTTTTTAAACCTGAAAAGAAGACTGTACGAGGCATCAAAATTATCTTCAAATTACTAAATTTGCCTGTGGGTCCTTAGAGGTTGGAAGCAGTACAAACACAGAAAAGTAGATTTGGATTCGGTGTTAATAAGGTCTTTCCAAGAGAGCAATCCAGCAATGGTACTGATGCTTTTCACGTGGGTGACCACCTGGATGTGGGAAGTATTTAAGGGGCCTAGTCTGCCATGCAGTTAAAGGTAGAGATTCTTCCCTCTAGTAGAGCCATGTTTGAGCTATTTCTCAGCTCTGAGGAGAGATTCACAGTATCTGCGCTTAGTTCTGGACATGTCTCTGTTTCTGACCCATCAGACTAGGCCGAGGAGAACAGTCAAAATTAAGTTTACCATGTGTGCTGTTATCCCTAAAAGTTGGGCGGAGCATGTCTGGACTATGCTATTCCTTGCTCTCTTCCAGGGAAAAAGAAGCGGAAACCCAGAAAACGGCCAGGCAGTTGGCAAGAGCCACCGAGGCCATGGCCCCAGCAAAGGTGAGGGACTCTTTGGAGTCAATTTGCCATATTTACTTTCAAGATTGTGTTTGACTCTACATAGAACTATTCATTTCCTAATTACTAGGTCATACCTGTTGTGAAGCCAACTACTAAGAAGGGAGGGACCGTGGCTTAGTTCATGGGTGGGCTAAATATCCGGTACAGCTAGTCTGTAGGCCCAGCCCATGACCCAACTCTGAAAACATTTTGGGCCCTGACAGACACTAATAGGTGGAGTAAGTAAGTGTGATGTCTGCCTTCCATGGTCCTTTCTCATTCCTTCTGGCCTGTATTAGCTTCAACAACAGCCTTCATGGGACTATACAACTAAATTCAAATCCCAGAGGTCTTACTTGTTGTCTCTGTCACTCGGACCATTTAATGTATCTCCCAGTCCCATTTTTTCATCTGTGCAATGGAGTGTGGATCAAATGAGAAACCAAGTTTTAGAAACCAGCTACAGTGTTTAACATGCGTTAGCAGGCCCTGGACTCACAGTATTT
>VMDR010025951.1:0-13187 GCA_007922815.1 Macrotus californicus
GGCAGGTTTCCACCTACACTCCCCTTTCTGCCAAAATCTCAAGATTGTTGGGGGTTTGAGGCCATAATTTCCTCCTGCCGATCCCACTGAACACTCTGAGGCCCTCGAACCCCCTTCCCAACAATGCGCGTCGCTCGTTTCCCAGGAGGTCTCCAGTGAAAGACACACCGTGGAGGCCAGTGTCCACCTACCCTCTCCTCTCTGCCAAAATATCTCAAGTTTGTATGGGTTTTGGGGCCACAATTTTCTCCTGACGATCCTACTGACCACCTTGAGCCTCCTGTAGCCCCTGCCCGACATTACACGTCGCTCGTTTCCCAGGAGGTCTCCGGTGAAAGACACACCTTGGAGGCCAGTGTCCACCTACCCTCTCCTGTCTGCCAAAATATCTCAAGTTTCTTGGGGTTTTGAGGCGATAAATTTCTCCTGCCCATCCCAATGACCACTCTTAGACCCCCAAAGCCCCTGACCAACATTGTGCGTCGCTCGTTTCCCAGGAGATCTGCAGTGAAAGACACACCTTGGAGGCCAGTGTCCACCTACCTTCTACTGTCTGCGAAAATATCTCAAGTTTCTTGGGGGTTTGAGGCCACAATTTTCTCCTTACTCTCCTACTGACCACCTTGAGCCCCCCGAAGCTCCTGCCAGACATTGCACGTCGCTCCTTTCCCAGGAGGTTTCCAGTGAAAGACACACCTTGGAGGCCAGTGTCCACCTACCCTCTCCTGTCTGACAAAATATGCGAAGTTTGTTGGTGGTCTTGGGCACCAATTTCCTCCTGCCTATCCCACTGACCACTCTGAGCCTTTTGAACCCCCTGCCCAGCCTTGCGCGTCGCTCGTTTCCCAGGAGGTCTCCGGTGAAAGACACATTTTGAAGGCCATTGTCCACCTACCCTCTCCTGTCTGCAAAATTATCTCAAGTTTGTTGGGGGTTTGGGGTCACAATTTTTTCCTACCGATCCCACTGACCACTCTGACCCCCCCAAAGCCCCTGCTCGACATTGCGCGAAGCTCGTTTCCCAGGAGTTCTCCAGTGAAAGACACACCTTGAAGGCCATTGTCCTCCTACCCTCTCCTGTCTGCCAAAATATCTCAAGTTTGTTGGGGGTTTAGGGCCACAGTTTTCTCCTGGCGATCCCACTGACCACTCTGAGCCCCCCGAAGCCCCTGCCCAACAATGCCCGTCGCTTGTTTCCCAGGAAGTCTCCGGTGAAAGACACACCTTGGAGGCAGGTGTCCACCTACCCTCTCCTGTCTGCCAAAATATATAAAGTTTGTAGGGGGTTCGGGACCACAATTTTTTCATGACAATCGCACTGACCACTCTCAGGCCCTCGAACCCCCTTCCTAATATTGCGCGTCGCTCGTTTCCCAGGAGGTCTCCGGTGAAAGACACATATTGGAGGCCAGTGTACACCTACCCTCTCCTGTCTGCCAAAATATCTCAACTTTGTTGGGGATTTGGGGTCACAATTTTCTCCTGTCGATCCCACTGACCACTCTGACCCCCCCGAAGCCCCTGCCCGACATTGCGCGTCGCTCGTTTCCCAGGAGTTCTCTGGTGAAAACCACACCGTGGAGGCCTGTGTCCACGTACGCTCTCCTGTCTGCCAAAATGTCTCAAGTGTGGTGGCGGTCTGGGGCCACAATTTTCTCCTGCTGATCTCACTGACCACACTGAGCCACTTGAAGCCCCTTCACGTCATTGCACGTCGCTTGTTTACCAGGAGGTCTCCGGTGAAAAACACACCTTGGAGGCAGGTGTCCACCTACCCTCTCCTGTCTGCCAAAATATCTCAAGTTTGTTGGGGGTTTGGGGTCAAAATTGTCTCTTCCCAATCCCACTGACCACTCTGAGCCCCTCGAACCCCCTGCCCAACATTGCGCTTCGCTCATTTCCCAACAGGTCTCCTGTGAAAGACACACATTGGAGGCCACTGTCCACCTACCCTATCCTGTCTGCCAAAATATCTCAAATTTGTTGGGGGTTTGGGGCCAGAATTTTCACCTGCCCATCCGAATGACCACTCTGAGACACCCGAAGCCCATGAGCGACATTGTGCGTCGCTCGTTTCCCAGGAGATCTGCGGTGAAAGACACACCTTGCAGGCCAGTGTCCACCTACCTTCTACTGTCTGCGAAAATATCTCAAGTTCCTTGGGGGTTTGAAGCCACAATTTTCTCCTGACGATCCTACTGACCACCTTGAGCCCCCCGAAGCCCCTGCCAAACATTGCACGTCGCTCGTTTCCCAGGAGGTTTCCAGTGAAAGACACACCTGGGTGGCCAGTGTCCAACTACCCTCTCCTGTCTGACAAAATATCCGAAGTTTGTTGGTGGTCCTGAGCCCCAATTTCCTCCCGCCTATCCCACTGACTACTCTGAGCCCCCCGAGGCCCCTGCCCGACATTGCCCGTCGCTTGTTTCCCAGGAGGACTCCGGTGAAAGACACACCTTGGAGGCAGGTGTCCACCTACCCTCTCCTTTCTGCCAAAATATCTCAAGTTTGTTGGGGGTTTGGAGTCACAATTTTCTCTTGCCAATCCCAGTGACCAGTCTGAGGCCCTCGAACCCCCTGCCCGACATTGCGCGTCGCTCCTTTCCCAGGAGGTCTCCGGTGAAGACACACCTTGGAGGCCAGTGTCCACCTACCCTCTCCTGTCTGCCAAAATATCTCAAGTTTGTTGGGGGTTTGGGGCCATAATTTTTTCCTGCCGATCCCAGTGACCACTCTGAGCCCCCCGAAGACCCAGCCCGACATTGAGCGTCGCTCGTTTCCCAGAAGGTCTCCGGTGAAAGACACACCTTGGAGGCCAGTGTTTGCCTACCCTCTCCTGTCTGCCAAAATATCTCAAGTTTCTTGGGGGTTTCGGGGCACAATTTTCTCCTGCCCATCCCAATGACCACTCTGAGACCCCCAAAGCCCCTGACCGACATTGTGCGTCGCTCGTTTCCCAGGAGATCTGCGGTGAAAGACACACCTTGGAGGCCAGTGTCCAGTTACCTTCTACTGTCTCCGAGAATATCTCAAGTTTCTTGGGGGTTTGAAGCCACAATTTTCTCCTGACGATCCTACTGACCACCTTGATCCCGCCGAAGCCCCTGCCAGACATTACACGTCGCTCGTTTCCCAGGAGGTTTCCAGTGAAAGACACACCTTGGAGGTCAGTGTCCACCTACCCTCTCCTGTCTGACAAAATATCCGAAGTTTGTTGGTGGTCTTGGGCCCTAATTTCCTCCTGCCTATCCCACTGACAACTCTGAGCCCGCCGAATCTCCTGCCCGACATTTCCTGTCGCTTGTTTCCCAGGAGGACTCCAGTGAAAGACACACCTTTGAGGCAGGTGTCCACCTACCCTCTCCTTTCTGCCAAAATATCTCAAGTTTGTTGGGGGTTTGGGGTCACAATTTTCTCCTGCCGATCCCACTGACCACTCTGAGGCCCTCGAACCCCCTGCCCGACATGGCACGTCGATCGTTTCTCAGGAGGTCTCCGGTGAAAGACACACCTTGGAGGCCATTGTACACCTACCCTCTCCATTCTAACAAAATATCTCAAGTTTGTTGGGTGTTTGGGGCCACAATTTTCTCCTGCCGATCCCACTGACCACTCTGAGCCCCCCGAAGACCCTGTTCGATATTGCTCGTCGCTCAATTCCCAGGAGGTCTCCGGGGAAAGACACACCTTGGAGTCAGGTGTCCACCTACCCTCTCCTGTCTGCAAAATATATCAAGTTTGATGGGGGTTTGGGTCCACAATTTTCTCATGCCAATCCCACTGACCACTCTGAGGCCCTCGAACCCCCTTCCCAACATTGCACGTCGCTCGTTTCCCAGGAGGTCTCCAGTGAAAGACACACCTTGGAGGCCAGTGTCTACCCTCTCCTCTCCTGTCTGCCAAAATATCTCAAATTTGTTGGGGCTTTGGGGCCACAGTTTTCTCCTGCCCATCCCACTGACCACTCTGAACCCCCGAAGCCCCTGCCCGACATTGCGCGTCGCTCGTTTCCCAGGAATTCTCCGGTGAAAGACAAACCTTGGAGGACAGTGTCCACCTACCTTCTCCTGTCTGCCAAAATATCTCAAGAGTGTTGGGGGTTTGGGGACAAAATTTTCTCCTGCCCATCCCACTGACCACTCGAGCCCCCCGCAGCCCCTGCTCGACATTGCCCGTCGCTTGTTTCCCTGGAGGTGTCCGCTGATAGACACACATTGGAGGCCAGTGTCCACATTCCCTCTCCTGTCTGCCAAAATATCTCAAGTTTGTTGGGGGTATGGGGCCACAATTTTCTCCTTCCGATCCCTCTGACAACTCTGAACCCCCCGATTCCCCTGCCCGACATCGCGCGTCGCTCGTTTCCCAGGAGGTCTCCGGTGAAAGACACACCTTGGAGGCCATTGTACACCTACCCTCTCCATTCTAACAAAATATCTCAAGTTTCTAGGGTGTTTGGGGCCACAATTTTCTCCTGCCGATACCACTGACCAATCTGAGCCCCCCGAAAAATCTGCTCAACATTACACGTAGCACGATTCCCAGGAGGTCTCAAGTGAAAGACACTCCTTGGAGGCCACTGTCCACCTACCTTCTCCTGTCTGCCAAAATATCTCAAGTTTGTATGGGTTTTGGGGCCACAATTTTCTCCTGACGATCCTACTGACCACTCTGAGCCCCCCGAAGCCTTTGCCCGACATTGCTTGTCGCTTTTTTCCCAGAAGGACTCCGGTAAAAGACACACCTTGGAGGCAAGTTTCCACCTACACTCTCCTTTCTGCCAAAATCTTAAGTTTGTTTGGGGTTTGGTGCCATAATTATCTCCTGCCCATCCCACTGACCACTCTGAGCCCCCCGAAGACCCTCCCCAACATTGCGCGTCGCTCGTTTCCCAGGAGGTGTCCGGTGAAAGACACACCTTGGAGGCCAGTGTTCGCCTACCCTCTCCTGTCTGCCAAAATATCTCAAGTTTGTTGGGGGTTTGGGGCCACAATTTTTTCTTTCCCATCCCAATATCCACTCTGAGACCCCTGAAGCCCCTGACCGACATTGTGCGTCGCTCATTTCCCAGGAGGTCTCCAGTGAAAGACACACCTTGGAGGCAGGAGTCCACCTACCCTCTTCTGTCTGCCAAAATATCTCAAGTTTATTGGGGGTTTGGGGCCATAATTTTCTCCTGCCAATCCCACTGACCACTATAAGCCCCCCGTAGCCCCTGCCCGACATTGCGCTTCGCTAGTTTCCAAGGAGGTCTCTGGTGAAAGACACACCTTGGAGGCCAGTGTACACTTACACTCTCCTGTCTGCAAAATATCTCAAGTTTGTGGGGGTTTGGGGCCACAATTTTCTCCTGCCGATCCCACTGACGACTCTTAGTCCACCGAAGCCCCTGACCGACATTGCACGTCGCTCGTTTCCCAAGAGATCTCCGGTAAAAGACAAACCTTGGAGGCCATTGTCTACCTACCCTCTCCTGTCTGACAAAATATCTGAAGTTTGTTGGGGGTTTCGGGCCCCAATTTTCTCCTGCCTATTCCACTGACCACTATGAGCCCCCCGAAAGCCCTGCCCGACATTTTACGTCGCTCGTTTCCCAGGAGGTCTCCGGTGGAAAACACACCTTGGAGGCCTGTGTCCACGTACGCTCTCCTGTCTGCCAAAATGTCTCAAGTGTGGTGGCGGTCTGGGGCCACAATTTTCTCCTGCTGATCCCACTGACCACTCTGAGCCCCTTGAAGCCCCTACACGTCATTACACGTCGCTTGTTTACCAGGAGATCTGCGGTGAAAGACACACCTTGGAGGCCAGTGTCCACCTACCTTCTACTGTCTGCCAAAATATCTCAAGTTTCTTGGGGGTTTGAAGCCACAATTTTCTCCTGACGATCCTACTGACCACCTTGAGCCCCCCGAAGCCCTAGCCCGACATTGCACGTCGCTCGTTTCCCAGGAGGTTTCCAGTGAAAGACACACCTTGGAGGCCCGTGTCCACCTACCCTTTCCTGTGTGACAAAATATCTGAAGTTTGTTAAGGGTCTGGGGCCGCAATTTCCTCCTGCCTATCCCACTGACCCCGCTAAGCCCCCCAGAGCCCCTGCACGACTTTGCTCGTCGCTTGTTTACCAGGAGGACTTTGTTGAAAGACACACCTTGGAGGGCAGTGTCCACCTACCCTCTCCTTTCTGCCAAAATATATCAAGTTTGTTGGGGGTTTTGGGTCACAATTTTCTCTTGCCAATCCCACTGACCACTCTGAGACCCCCGAAGCCCCTGCCCGACATTTCGCGTCGCTCATTTCCCAGGAGGTCTCCGGTGAAAGACACACCTTGGAGGCCAGTGTCCACCTACCCTCTCCTGTCTGCCAAAATATCTCAAGTTTGTTGAGGCTTTGGGGCCAAAATTGTCTCTTGCCAATCCCACTGACCACTCTGAGCCCCTTGAAGCCCCTACACGTCATTGCACGTCGCTTGTTTACCAGGAGGTCTCCGGTGAAAGACACACCTTGGAGGCAGGTGTCCACCTACCCTCTCCTGTCTGCCAAAATATCTCAAATTTGTTGGGGGTTTGGGGCCAAAATTGTCTCTTGCCAATCCCACTGACCCCTCTGAGCCCCACGAACCCCCTGCCCAACATTGCGCTTCGCTCATTTTGCAACAGGTCTCCGGTGAAAGACACACATTGGAGGCCAGTGTCCACCTACCCTCTCCTGTCTGCCAAAATATCTCAAGTTTGTTGAAGGTTTGGGCACACAATTTTCTCCTACCCATCCCAATGACCACTCTGAGACCCTTGAAGCCCCTGCTTGACATTGCGCGTCGCTCGTTTCCCAGGAGATCTGCGGTGAAAGACACACCTTGGAGGCCAGTGTCCACCTACCTTCTACTGTCTGCCAAAATATCTCAAGTTTCTTGGGCGTTTGAAGCCACAATTTTCTCCTGACGATCCTACTGACCACCTTGAGCCCCCCGAAGCCCCTGCCCGACATTGCACGTCGCTCGTTTCCCAGGAGGTTTCCAGTGATAGACACACCTTGGAGGCGAGTGTCCACTTACCCTCTCCAGTCTGACAATATATCTGAAGTTTCTTGGGGGTCTGGGGCCCCAATTTCCTCCTGCCTATTCCACTGACCACTCTAAGCCCCCGGAAGCCCCTGCCCGACTTTCCCCGTCGCTTGTTTCCCAGGAGGACTCCGGTGAAAGACACACCTTGGAGGCAGGTGTCCACCTACCCTCTCCTTTCTGCCAAAATATCTCAGTTTGTTGGGGGTTTGGGACCACAATTTCTCTTTCCAATCCCACTGACCACTCTGAAGCCCTCGAACACCCTGCCCAAATTGCGCGTCGCTCATTTCCCAGGAGGTCTCCGGTGAAAGACACACCTTGTAGGCCTGTGTCCACGTACACTCTCCTGTCTGCCAAAATATCTCAAGTTTGTTGGGGGTTTGGGGCCATAATTTTCTCCTGCCGATCCCACTGACCACTCTGAGCCCCCCGAAGACCCTGCCCGACATTGCGCGTAGCTCGTTTCCCAGGAGGTCTCCAGTGAAAGACACACCTTGGAGGCCAGTGTCCACCTACCCTCTCCAGTCTGCCAAAATATCTCAACTTTGTTGGGGGTTTGGCGCCACATTTTCTCCTGCCGATCCCACTGACCACTCTGAGCCTCCCGAAAGCCCTTCCCGATATTTTAGGTCGCTCGTTTCCAAGGAGGTCACAGGTGAAAGACACTCCTGGAGGCCCATGTCCACGTACGCTCTCCTGTCTGCCAAAATATCTCAAGTTTGTGGGGGGTCTGGGGCCCCAGTTTTCTCCTGCCGATCCCACTGACCACTCTGAGCCCCCCGAAGCTTCTGCCCGACATCGCTCGTCCCTTGCTTCCCAGGAGGTCTCCGGTGAAAGACACACCTTGGAGGCAAGTGTCCACCTACCCTCTCCGGTCTGCCAAAAAATATGAAGTTTGTTGGGGGTTTGGGGCCACAATTTTGACTTGCCAATCCCACTGACAACTCTGAGGCCCTCGAACACCCTGCCCAACTTTGCGCGTCGCTCGTTTCCAAGGAGGTCTTTGGTGAAAGACACACCTTGGAGGCCAGTGTCCACCTACCCTCTCCTGTCTGCCAAAATATCTCAAGTTTGTTGGGGGTTTGGGCCACAATTGTCTCTTGCCAATCCCACTGACCACTCTGAGCCCCACGAACCCCCAGCCCAACATTGCGCTTCGCTCATTTTGCAACAGGTCTCCGGTGAAAGTCACACCTCGGAGGCCAGTGTCCACCTACCCTCTCCTGTCTGCCAAAATATCTCAAGTTTGTTGTGGCTTTGGGGCCACAATTTTCTCCTGCCGATCCCACTGACCACTCTGAGCCCAACGAAGCCCCTGCCCGACATTGCACGTCGCTTGTTTCCCAGGAGGTCTTTGGTAAAAGACAAACCTTGGAGGCCATTGTCCATCTACCCTCTCCTGTCTGCCAAAATATCTGAAGTTTGTTGGGGGTCTGCGGCCCCAGTTTTTTCCTGCCGATCCCACTGACCACTCTGAGCCCCTTGAAGCCCCTTCCCGTCATTCCACGTCGCTGGTTTCCCAGGAGGTCTCCGGTGAAACACACACCTTGGAAGCCAGTGTCCACCTACCCTCTCCTGTCTTCCAAAATATCTCAAGTTTGTTGGGGTTTTGGGGCCACAATTTTCTCCTGCCGATCCCATTGACCACTCTGACCCCCTCGAAGCCCCTGCCCGACATTGCGCGTCGCTCGTTTCCCAGGAGTTCTCCAGTGAAAGACAAACCTTGGAGGCCAGTGTCCACCTTCCTTCTCCTGTCTGCCAAAATATCTCAAGTTTGTTGGGGGTTTGAGGATACAATTTTCTCCTGCCGATCCCACTGACCACTCTTAGCCCACCGAAGCCCCTGCCCGACATTGCACGTCACTCGTTTCCCAAGAGGTCTCCGGTAAAAGACAAACCTTGGAGGCCTGTGTCCACGTACGCTCTCCTGTCTGCCAAAATATCTGAAGTTTGTTGCGTGTCTGGGGCCCCAATTTTCTCCTACCTCTCCCACTGACCACTCTGAGCCCCCCGAATCCCCTGCCCGACATTGCCCGTCGCTTCTTTCCCAGAAGGACTCCAGTGAAAGACACACCTTGGAGGCAGGTGTCCACCTACACTCCCCTTTCTGCCAAAATATCTCAAGTTTGTTGGGGGTTTGGGGCCATAATTTTCTCCTGCCGATCCCACTAACCACTCTGAGCCCACTGAAGCCCCTGCCCGACATTGCACGTCGGTCGTTTCTTAGGAGGTCTCCGGTAAAAGACAAACCTTGGAGGCCTGTGTCCACCTACCCTCTCCTGTCTTCCAAAATATCTCAAGTTTGTTGGGGGTCTGGGGCCCCAATTTTCTCCTGCCGATCCCACTGACCACTCTGAGTCCCCCGAATCCCCTGCCCTACATTGCCCGTCGCTTTTTTCCCAGGAGTACTCCGGTGAAAGACTCACCTTGGAGGCAGGTGTCCACCTACCCTCTCCTGTCTGCCAAAATATACAAGTTTGTTGGGGGTTTGGGGCCACAATTTTCTCATGCCCATCCCAATGACCACTCTGAGGCCCTCGAACCCCCTGCCCAACATTGCGCGTCACTCGTTTCCCAGGAGGTCTTTGGTGAAAGACTCACCTTGGAGGCCAGTGTCCACCTACCCTCTGCTGTCTGCCAAAATATCTCAAGTTTGTTGGGGGTTTGGGGCCTAAATTTTCTCCTGCCGATCCCACTGACCACTCTGAGCCCCCCGAAGGCCCTACCCGACATTGCGCGTCGCTCGTTTCCCAGGAGTTCTCCGGTGAAAGACAAACCTTGGAGGCCAGTGTCCACCTACCTTCTCCTGTCTGCCATAATATCCCAAGTTTGTTGGGGGTTTGGGGACACAATTTTCTCCTGCCGATCCCACTGACCACTCTGAGCCCCCCGAAGGCCCTGCCCGACATTTTACGTCGCCCGTTTCCCAGGAGGTCTCCGGTGAAAAACACACCTTGGAGGCCTGTGTCCACGTACGCTCTCCTGTCTGCCAAAATGTCTCAAGTGTGGTGGCGGTCTGGGGCCACAATTTTCTCCTGCTGATCCCACTGACCACTCTGAGCCCCTTGAAGCCCCTTCACGTCATTGCACGTCGCTTGTTTACCAGGAGGTCTCCGGTGAAAGACACTCCTTGGAGGCCAGTGTCCACCTACACTCTCCTGTCTGCCAAAATATCTCAAGTTTCATGGGGGTTTGGGGCCACAATTTTCTCCTGCCGATCCCACTGACCACTCTGAGACCCCCCAATGCCCTGCCCGACATTGCACGTCTCTCGTTTCCCAGGCGTTCTCCAGTGAAAGACACACCTTGGAGGCCAGTGTTACCTACCCTCTCCTGTCTGCCAAAATATCTCTAGTTTCATGGGGGTTTGGGGCCACAATTTTCTCCTGCCGATCCCAATGACCACTCTGAGCCCCCCGAAGCCCCTCCCGGACATTGCACGTCGCTCATTTCCCAGGAGGTCTCCGGTGAAAGACACACCTTGGAGGCCAGTGTCCACCTACCCTCGCCTGTCTGCCAAAATATCTCAAGTTGGTTTGGGGTTTGGTGCCACAATTTTCTCCTGCCAATCCCACTGACCAATCTCAGCCCCCCGAAGCCCCTGCCCGGCATGGCACGTCGCTCATTTCCCAGGATGTCTCCGGTGAAAGACACACCTTTTATGAAAGTGGCCCTCTTTCCTGTCCTGTCTGCCTACCTGTCTGAAGTAGGGTTTGGGGGGTTTCGATCTCTCACTTTATTCCAGCTCATCCCACTGACCACTCTTAGTCCCCCAAGTCCTTGCCCGACAATACATGTTGCTCGTTTCCCAGGACGTCTCTGGTGAATGACACCTTTCACGCCACTGTCCCTTTTCCCTCTTCTGTCTGCCTACCTGTCTGAACTTTGGGGAGGGGTGTTCGTTCCCTCAGTTTTCTCCTGTCGATCATTCTGATCGCTCTGATTCCCTTGACCCTGGCCGACATTCCACGTCACTTGTTTCTCAGGAGGACTCCAGCCAGGGACACTTCAGAGTCTCCGTGCCCTCTTCCCTTTGCTGTCTCCCAACGTGTCTCAACTTTGTGCTGCTCTTATACCCTTCAGTGGAAGAAGTTTCCACCTTCCGATCCCTCTGATCACTCTGAGCCCCCCGAAGCCCCTGCCCAACCTGCCACGTCACTCGTTTCCTAGGAGGCGCCCACGAAGTGGTGCAACTCTGAGTACACGGTCCCTGTTCCCTGTGCCATCTGCAAACCTGTCTGCTCTTTGGGCTGCTCTTAGGCCCCACACTTTTCTCCTGGTGATATCTCTGATCACTCAGAGCCCTTTGAAGCCCCTTCATCACATTCCACATCGCTCGTTTCCCAAGAAATACCGGCTCAGAGGCACACCACATGGGCCCCGGTCCTTCTTGCCTTTCTTGTCTGCCATCCTCTCTGAACTTGACCTGCTTTTCAGCCCCTCAGTCTTCTGCTACCAATCTCTCTGATCGCTCTGAACCTCCAAATCCCCTGCCAGACTTCCACCTCACTCGTTTCACTGCAGACCTCCCGTCAGCGGCTCCCCATGATCTCTCCTGTTTCATGGTACTGTAAAGTGTGTAGTGTTCATGTACTCATTTGTGTTGATGAAACTTCCTCCTACCTTTCCGATGACAATCCCACGTTGAAATGCTGTCACGAATGGATCTTGAGGTGTTGTTCCCCATGATCTCTCCTGCTGTATTTTACTGTAAAGTGTGTCAAGTGTATTTCTCTATTTGTGTTGGTGTAACATTCATTCTCCTACCTTTCCGATGAGAATCCCACATGGAAATGCTCTCGAGAGTGGTAGGTGAGGTGTTCTTCACGGTCCACTGCTGCAGGACCCAAGATCGAAGCGATCAACGTAACCGTCCTGGTGCCAATGATTTCTGACGACTGATTTAGGGACTTCGAGTGTGTTGCCCGTCGACAGCATGGCCTCACGTGGTCAGTCCTCAGGCAATATCTGGTCTTCCCGGCCATCAACGGCAACTAGGGCATCTGACTTAGAGGAACCCTAGGACAGAAATCTGGGACGTCAAACCTGCAAATCAATTAGGACACGTTAGATAAGTCTCCGAACCTTCTCCTGTGCACCACACACCTGTTCTTCTGTTTATCTGCATTTTCTCCCTTCTGGAAATTCCAAACCCTAATGTGTGCGGTGTTCTTCCCAGTCCACCGCTGCAGAACTCAAGGTCGAAGCGATGAACGAAACCGTCCTGGTGGCGACGATGTCCGACGACTGATTTCGGGACTTCGAGCGTGTCGCCTGTCGACAGTGTCACGTCCTGTGGTCTGTACTCAGGCAATGTCTGGTCTGCCTGGCCATGAACGGCAACTAGTGCATCTGATTTAGAGGAACCCTGGGACAGAAATCTGCAACGTGAAACCTGCAAATCAATTAGGACACGTTAGATCAGTCACCGAACCTTCTCCTGTGCACCACACAACTGTTCTTCCGTTTATCTGCGTTTTCACCCTTCTGGAAATTCCAAACCCTAATGTACTCACAACTTGGCTTGTGTTCTTCCACCTTCAATATCAAAATAGCCACACAAACACTCAACAGTTTTGATAAGGTTTCTTTAATACCCCCAGTAGAGGACAGCAGCCTGAAGACATGCCCAAAAGGGCATATAAGCAATATAATAGCAGGACTTCTGTCATTTATTTTACGTATCTTATTTCCTTTTTCTCCCCGTGGTAGACAATATTGAACCTAGTTTAGTTCTCTCATTGTATAGGAAAGATGCCACAAACAAATAAAATGACAATTTTCAAGCACACTTGCAACATTGAAAACCCTGAGTCTATAATGCTACAAACGCAGTTACAAAAAAATGTCACACACAAAGGGTCTCTTACTGCTTTGACCCTTATTCTGAAAACCACTCACAAGGTACCTAGACAGTGCTGGCATTTAGATGCTTTGGAACGCACTCGTCAGTACCACTGCCATCCAAAGTCATTGACACTCCTCTGGAATCAACTGCTTTCACTGCTCACCTGCACTAAGGTGTCATTCCCAAAAATGACCACGAGGTGGCAGCAGACACCGACACACGCACCGCATAGTCCACTAAGGGCTGGACTGGAAGGTTCCATTCCTTTTTACCATGAGATGC